>VXAB01005927.1:201654-217126 GCA_013399175.1 Odontophorus gujanensis | reverse complement strand
AGGAAGGAAGGAAGGAAGGAAGGAAGGAAGGAAGGAAGGAAGGAAGGAAGGAAGGAAGGAAGGGAAAAAAAGGAAAGATTTTCAATACATTCATTGTAAAAAACATATTAATCTGAAATGTAGGTAATGAGGTACTGTATATTACCTTATCAAAAGACTATGCTTATGTGTTACCTTAATAATAGTACTATCTTACATTATTTCATATAACACCTTCAGAGTTTCACAGAAACTACTGTCAGACTCAAAGGTAATGAAAACACAGTCATATATTCTCATTATATTTTGCATGTGAACTTCTACCTAAATTATGAGTTAAAAGTTTCAGTTTCATTCTGTAAGATGTAATATATTTTCTAAATTTATAGAAAGCAGTATTGTCTCAAGTTATACAGTAATTTCAGTAAATGTATTTCACTAAATTTTAAAAAACTAAACCAGTTACTGTAAAGATAATGTGTATGAGTATAGTTTGATAGCAGACTTTGATTTCTTACATACATTAAGGATTCAAGATACACTGCAATATTTAAATATTTTAATATTTTACTTTTTTTTCCAATAGAATTTTCCTATTACACCATTTTCAGACTAACATTTAAAGTCAGCTGAACATTCTGCTTTGAATGATTTACTTACAGTGAAATTGTAAACTGCAAAATCCTGTCAGATTTCATGCTGAAAATAATTAAATGCATTTTGCATTGATGTTACAGGTTACATGAACTTTCCCAGTGATTGATAAATGACACTAAATATATATTTACTTGGTTTTTATAGTGTTAGAAAGAAAAGTATAAGAGTAAACATATATTCTGGAAGTAAACAAGTCTTTTTTAACTGAGACAATGAAATCATTGGCACTCTTAGAACTTGAAACTTTACGTACTTGGTTTTTAATTTGCTGTAATAAGTCAGAGGTTTGGACTATACTTGATGACAATTGTCTTCTTTTTGACTGTTTAATTTACAGAACAGTAACTGACAGTAGTGTTTGGCTTTCTTATGAAAATTAGTGCAAAAGTTGCGTAACCTAATAAAAATAAAAATATATTAAAAAATGAAACTTTTACTGATGTTTTAAGTAAAGCTATGGTATGTTACAAAAATAACATTCTTTCCTGTTGCAATCTTCGTGAAGCCATGACATCTGTAGGATGGTTTCAAATTAAACACAGGAAAATATTTTATTAGAGATAGTTCTAATAGCCTTAATGGAGCAAAATTTATTTGAATAGAGAAAAGGAGATGTGGCCAAGGAAACAACAATTATGCAACCTTTGGAAAAAAAAATAACAAACTGTCTGCCACAACAGAATGGTTAAAACTCCTGACCCATACAGGCTGTCCAATGGTAATCAGGAATAACACTTGCCATAACAGCTCATTGTGTCTTAAATAAATAAAATGACCGTGTTGTTCTGACAAAGGTTAATACTTTATTTAAGACACAATTTAACAACTACAGAGTCCACCTAGTAATAGACTATTTATTTGAATAAGTAGACAAAATACAGACAACTTTATTCATTCTATGCTTTTAGGATGTTATAACTATGCAATTCACAATCATGTTTATTTCAATACTTAATTCTTTTGTCCAAGATATGTGTGACATGCCCTAATTCTCTTTTTAAACTAGACCAGTGAAGAACTACCATTTCAAAAGTCAATGGATAGAAATGGGGTGATGAGCAGAAGTGAGGATTCACAGTCCCTGCCCTGATACACACAGATTAGATAACAAGAAGACAAATTATTTCCATAAATGTAGGACTAGCGTTCCTGAAATGGCTTTCCATTAATACTATATAATTTTATTTATTAACTAATTTTGTTTTAAATGGATGATAAATTTACATCAGACAGGATCAGATTTTCCTTACTGATTGCAAAGTATATTATATTATCTATGCAATTATGACTGCATTCTGCCATTCCAGAATAAAAAAAAATAAAATAAATAAAAAACAGAAAAGAAAAACTGCTGCTGCGTATTACATCAAGACATCCATATATAGCTATTCCTATTATTTAAATGTCTGCTAATGTAATCAGCTTCAGCTTGTTCTAAAGGCTCATTTCCATTTACTTTTAAGTTCTGTATCAACACTTCTTTTCTTCCCATGAAAAATGAATTCAAATATTAAGTGATTTAGTGGTTGTCATTCTTCTTGCAGATCTGAAACTGAGGAAAACTTCAGTTATTTAAACCATCTAATCTATTCAATCTACAAGCAAATCTGAACTGGATACTAATTAGTGAAAATAGGATTTATGCCTGCTTCCTAGTTTTCCAGCCACTAGAAAGCAAGGCTTTTCAGTATCTTTCTCCATTTAAGAAATGTTGACTTCAAACACATCAACTTCGCATTTCCTGCAAAGCTTATATAACTTGTGTTCCTGGCAACACCAAAGTGCTGACAGGCAGTTTTCTGGAATGGTTAGCCTGTGGAAATTCTGTTTGGGCACCTATTTATAAGAACAGGTGTTGGTGCTAGGTAAACTTTTCCCATAGATTTCAGTCCTATGGCTGCACTGGCTCTTCCATGTCCATTTCTGCCTCATCTCAGTTCTCTTTTCTGGGATATTAATTGACCATTTTTTGCCAGATCTCTTTGATCTATTCCACATGGACCAATTGTTTGAAGGAGAAATTTTCATTTGCACAGCTCCCCGTGAGCCGTGGTTTTCAAGACGAGGTCCTCAAGAAAGCCATTGAACAAATACAGGAAATAAAAACAGCATGAATTTAAATGGGAAAGAATGGAGAAACAGATTGGGTTGACCTGTAAAAAAAAATCTGTGTATGTAAGGACTTGAAGACAAAAGCTTTCAAGGATGTCTTATGCCAGAGATAGCTGCCAGATGTTATCTTGTTATGTTAATATATTATTTCTCTTGACATATCTTCTTTAATGGAAAAGGAAGTAGAAGTACCTGAAGCCCTTCTAAACAGTTGGAAGTCCACCCTGGAGAGATGTTTGAGCTATAAGTGAAGAAATAATGCACCTGTAGTCAGATGTTCTGACTGGCTTAACACTCAGCAGCTCTGCCAAGTTAGTAGGGTTGTACAGTGCTACTAATGAAACCACTGCAAGTGGAAAGATTGTTATAACATTTACAACTACCTGCCAGTTTAGAATGTATTTCCTACAACTGTCTGAATAATTGGTTCTACCAGAAGTGCAGTTCTTCAATGAAAGAGAAATTTTATTTATGATTTTAAATTATTATGTTTTTAAATATGATTTTCAAACCAAATGTAGCACTTTTGGAGTAAATCTTAGTGCTACGTACAAAAATAGGAGCAGTGAGAGACAAAACTACAGCAAAGGCCTATCATTCTCTTAATTCTTATTCTCCTCTGGCATTATGAGTTGTATATAGACTTGGGGGTGAATAGTAAGCTATTTTCATTCAATGCATTTCTAATTACTATCTAGAAAGCAAAGATTCTGTAACAGTCAGTATAAACTATCATGATCTTTAAGACATTCCACTAAACAAATATATTTGTTAGATAATTGAACAAACAAGCATGGTACTTGCATTTATTCACTGCCGGCCACCTATTTAAATGAAAATCATATTTAAGGAATCTCAGAAGAGTGTCTCCTAAGTTTCTTTAGTTGACAAATTTACACATAGGTATCAAGTCACAGAAAATAAATTGCTGCTGAGAAATTATACTTGCAGAAGAAAAACTTTCCTTGATTTTCAGCAAGTATCATGCTTCTCTTGCACGTAGCAATGTGCAATAGGTCCCTTGCAGTAAGGATTAAAGATTGAGTTCCTTTAAACTCAATCTATAGGCAGAACTTGCCTGGTGTGGGTGATGAGTAGAGCAATCATTGCCATTCAACCATTAATAACTGAATGCATTTCAGAAGTTAAATTGAGGACTAGCAGAGTGATAAACAGTAACCACTAGTGAACTATTTGTGTCAGAAAACTCTCCTTCTGGCATATTTTGCTGAAAAAAAGACTATAAGTATTCTTTCAGTGGGAGAGTGAGTGTTCAGTATCACTTGGCTGCTGCTCATTGTTGACTTTGCACCATCAGTTCATCATGTATCACAAGAATGATCATGACGATATCAAAGGATGTCAAATTATTTGGGATGCAGTTTGAAGTGAGTGAGGTGAGAAGATTTCATAATAGTCACTCAAGTTCTATGAATTACTAAGTTTATATAAAATTCTTAGCAAGTAAGAACTTGCATGCTTAGCATGAGATTCCCACAAATATGAGAATTTCAACCTTGGACTTGCTAATAGGCAGTGTCAAATGGAGGAGGGAAAGATATGTAGACCTACTTTCAACGACTTTCAACAGAACTCCTATTTATCCCTCTCAATTCCTTTCATGGTAGCATTACGTCTATTACTTCCTATGTTCATTAAAGAGTCAGTTATTGGGAAAACTACCCTTTTTTCCTCCCATCAGTTAGTCTACTTATCTAATTACTGCAAGAAACTGGTTATCGTTTTTGCTCATATAAAATGCATGTTTTACTTATCAGACCTTATAAATCTGTAGCACCTTAGGAAAAATTTGCATTTAGTTTTGTGTATTAAATAACATATTAAGACTAATATTCATTACAATATTGTACTCTCTAGTGTATTAAACAGTCTTGAACTACACTACCCGTTAGTGCACAGTTAATATATTCTACATGAACAACCAGATTAATTGTGTGTCTAGTAAAAGTTACAAGTGTAATTGCATTGGATTCCTCATAGCATTTTGATTTACAATTTGAATCCCTTAAGGAAAGAATTATGACAGTGTTCTCTTTTTAAATAAAAAGAAAGTAACAAGATAGCTTGTTTAAACTAATTCTTATATTCAATTCTTTCATTTTTCATTTTGTGTTTACCACAAATTAAGTTCCTATTTTTCATTCCAAAAAGTCTTTATTAGGTCTTTTTTAAGATGCTTCTGCTACTCCCAGAGCAATATATATATATATATATATATATGTACATATATATAAATCTGGAAACTGAAGGCTCAAAATGCAGCAATATGAAGAAAGAAGCCAGCATCTGGAACTTCTAATTTCTTTTCAATGACTTTATCTTTGATTTTTGATTATATAATGTAACATGTTCTATTCTATTTCTCAGTATTTGTGAAATTGCTGTTGGACACATGCATATACTGATGTGAACAATGAATCATAGTTCACATGACAAATTAACTTGCTCTTAAGACAAATTCTGAATGATTTTTCTTCAATTGCAGTTAGAGATAGTATCTCAAAATACAACAGCTATTTAAATAATTAAGAAGATTAAGGGTCCTACAAAACCTCATAAGAATACAGCGTGATTAAGATACATGCCAGTTAGAGAAAAGTTACATGAAATGTAATCTTCCTGTCCTTCTGCACCAGAAAGGCATTTAATTGAAATCACTTATTATAATTGCTTGCACATGCAATTGGTACCTCTCACCTGAAAGTTCAAAATTCTCCTCTTTATTCAGGCTGACTGTGTAAAATCAAATTTTCATGAGTGAATGGATAAATACAGCACACTTTATGTTCCAAACAGGTTAAAATATAAGCAAGAAGAATATACGGGTACATTCTGCGAAGATCCAGGAGACTCCTGGAGTACCCCAAGGGTAACTTCCTCATCCAGGTATTGGACAGACCAAACAGGGGTTAAGTGTCACTGATCCTGGTGCTCACCAGTGTGGAGGAGATCATTAAAGAGGTTAAGATTGGAGGCAGTCTGAGCTGTAGTGACCATGCCCTGACTGAGTTAATGGACTCAAGGAATGCAGGTCCAGCAGAGCTGAGTCAGGACCCTGAGCTTGAGGAGAGTGAACTTCTGGCTGTTTAAGGAACTATTAGATGTGATCCCCTGGAAAAATATCCTCAGGGGCATAGAAATGGAATAGAGCTGGTGGCTTGTCAAGGACATCTTTCCAAGAGCACAAGAGCTCTTCGTCCCCCAACAGGAAACCCACAAGGCTGAGTAAGAGCCTGCTGGTCAGGCTGAAGGAAAATAAGGAGAAGTATAGGCAGTGGAAGCAGGAAAGGCTAGTAGGGGAAGAATACAGGGGTGCTATCTTGACATGTAGAAATGGGATCAAGAAAGCCAAGGAGCAGATGGAACTGAACTTGGTAAGGAATGTGAAAAATAACAAGGGGTTCTACAGGTACACTGATTAGAAGAGAAAGGACAAGGAGCATGTACCCCCTCTGATAAATGAGGAGAACTGGCTTCAGCAAATATGGAGAAGGCTGAGATACTGAACAAGTTCTTTTCATAGGTCTTCACTGTCATTCAGGCCAAAAGTGCAAGCTTGAGACTGTCTCATGAAGCTGAATGTGTGTGTATAAGTCTATGGGGCTGGATGACACTGCATCCCAGGGTCCTGAATTAGTTGTTTTAATGTGGTTTACAAGCCACTCTGCATTAGTGAAAAATCATGGCTGTCAAACAAAGTCCCTGGTGATTGGAAAAAGTCACAATTCCCATTTTCAAGAAAAGGAAAGAAAGGAAGACCCAGAGTAGCACAGACTGATGAGTTTCACCTCTGTACCTGGGAAGATCAGAGAATAGATCCTCCTGAAAAATACGTTAAGGCACACGAGGGATGAGGCAGTGATCTGAGACAGCCAGCACAGTTTCATCAAGGTCTTGATCAATCTGGTGGCCTTCTATGATGGAGTAATGGCATCAGTGGACAAAAGAACAGCAGATGATGTCATCTATCTGGACTTGTGCAAGGCCTTCGACATGAACTCACACCCCATCCTTATATCCAAACTGGAGAAGACAGATTTGAAGGCTGGTGGATACAGAGTTGGCTGGATGGTCTCAGCCAAAGGGATGTCATCAATGCCTCTATGTCCAGGTGGAGGTCAGTGATGGATACTATCCTCCAGCAGTCCATCTTGGAACTTGTGATTTTCAGCGTATTTATCAATGACATACATTGGGATTGAATGCACCCTCAGCAAGATTGCTGTTGACACCAAGCTGAGTGGTGCAGCTGATATAATAGAAGTAAGGAATGCCATCCAGAGGAACGTGAATAGGCTTGAAAAGTGAATCTTTGTGAACACAATGAGATTCAACAATGTCAAGTGCAAGGTATTGCAATTGAGTTGGGGAAATCCCAGTCTCCTAGTCTACAAACTAGGAGAAGAACATATTGAGAGCACCCCTGATGAGAAGGACTTGAGGGTCCAGATGGATAAAAAGCTGGACCTGAGCCAGCAGTGTGCACTTGCATCCAGGGAGGCTAACTGTATCCTGAGCTGCATGAAAAGAAAGGTGACCATCAAGGAGACAGAGGGAGGTATCTGTCCTCCCTCTACTCAGTCCTATGTAGCTTCATCTGGAGTACTGAATCCAGGTCAGATCTATCCAGCACAAGAAGGATGCAGAGCTATTGGAGTGTGTCCAGAGAAGGGCCACAGAGATGATCAGAGGGCTAAAACACCTCTCCTGTGATGAAAGATTGAAGGAGTTGGGCTTGTTTAGCTTGGAGAGGAGCTTGCAGTCTGCCTGTACTTGAAGGGGGAGCTTATAAGCAGGAGGGAGATTGACTTTTTACATGGTCTGATAGTGACAGGATAATGGAGAATGATTTTAAATGAAAAGAGGGGAAATTTAAGCTGGTTGTTAGGAAGAAATTTTTTACTCAGACCACAGTGATGCATTGGCACAGGATTCCCAGAGAGTTTTTAGATGTCCCATCCCTGGAGGCATTCAAATTTGGGTTGGATGAGATCCCAGGCAGCCTTATCGAGTGGCTGGCAACCATACCCATGGCAGGGGAACTATGTGATCTTTAAGATCTATACCATTCCATGATTCTATAAAAATTACACAGTCAATCAGGGAAAATCTTGCTGTTATAATAACATACAATCTCATGGACATGCTTTGCAAGCTTTATATTATCTCTTCTCTATCTCTTTTTCTGTCTCATTTACAATTTCTAAGTTTTAATGCCAATTCAGTAAATGCTGATGGGCCTCTCCAAGATGCACTGTAGCTGTACCACTGGTATAGACACATGATTACTCTTAAGTCTCAGTGGTAGCTGCTCTCCTAATGAGCCAAGATAAAATCATTAAAAAGTAATTGTGTTCAGGTTTTACAGATAAGTCTCCACTCTGGGACAAGGCAATCCTGACAGACTGTAATATTTCTAAGGCAATATACTCCTCCCTTCCTGTTTAATGAGCCATATATTTTTAATCAGAGAGTTTTGGTGATAGGCAGGAATGCACAAGAGGTCTGTCTGGAGGTATCTGCATGTTGTATGTGGCTGTATTCAATATATACAGTGAAAAGATGAGAAAATCAGTTCTAAATCTTCCCATAAGTTCTGTCTTACAATGTGTCAGTTTCCTCTGGTAATTTTCAGTCACCATAAACTAGTCTAGATACACATTTCCTCTCAAGTGGTGGGCTGTGTTTAATACTACCCTTTAATGTAAGTGAAGACATTCAAAAATAGGAATAGTCTTATACAGAATAATTAGAAGAAAATCTATTTTGAATTTATAACATTGAGAAAATGACTGCAATAGAGAATTTTCCATCCCCCTTAAAGAAAATTGTGAAGATTGAATGCAGATATATCATAGTTATATAAAAACATCCTGATGTTGAAAAAATGAAAAATAAAAAAATGAAAAGAAGACAAAGTAAAAGATAAGATTTTTCTGGTGGGAATTAGAATATCCATACTATACTGTACTATAATAATAATAAATCATAATCAAACACAATCCATTCTACGATCATTTTGTAATAACATTCTATGAATTTAGGAAAATTTAAAAACATGAGGCAAATAAGATGTTTTCCAATGCATCTTGAGAAAACCACACAATGTACAAGAAAATAATGACACAATTTCAAAATTGCTAGTCTGATTTTCATCTCACAGGAATGCTTCTTATTTAAGAACAGTCTGCAATACAACATATTCCACTCACCATGCTACTATCAAAATTTCAAGCTTTTAGCATCTACTGCACATCACTGTACCTCAGCATTGCCTGCTTAAGATCATAATCCTGATGTGAAAAGAGAGATATCCAGTGAAATAATTCAGTGAGTTAGAAAAGAGTATATTCTAAACATCTTTTTAGTGTCACTAATCTGTAAAAACACCAATTTTCCAATTCTTTATACCAGTTTCCATCAACTCTTGAAGAGGACAATAACAAGAGCACACAGCAAATGGCACTGCAGAAATTTCAAGTAAATATATTTGCATGCAAGTGTGGTCAGCTCACTAGGATGTATTCCCAGAGTTGGGAACATCCCCAGACAAAGAGGGCACAAAATACTCTAACTTCACTGTGGGCAGTACATGTTGGAGTTTACTTTTATTTAAATGAGAAAGACCAGTAATTTATTTCAGCATTTGATCAGAACTCCCTTTCTGTCTCACTTAGCAGGGAAGATTGAAGTTTTGCACTTCCTCTGGTGGCATTTATCTGCCATTTGTTCTTTAATTTAGATCTGAAGAGAGAAATAATCAACTTGTTGTGACCAAAATTCAAGTACCAGTAAATCTGGGGGGATTTGTAACATCTCCAGTTGGAGTCTTCAAAGGTATTATGGGCAGAAATACAATTTCAGTGAAATCTCTTAGAAAGAAGTATATAAAAATATAGAAATGTGCATACTATTAGTAAACACTATTTCTTAATGTAGCTATCCACATAAATGTTCTAGTATTTCCTTAACTTCGCAGGAGAAAGAACTCAAGTTATCCTGAACCACTGTCATGATAAGAGGTTCTCAATTATAGTTTTTATGAGAAAGGAGAAATCCCTTCTATCACACTGTAAGACCTATTTAACTTCCCCAATAATAAAACAAGCACTGCTTATTTTCTCTCCCATACTGTCTTTCACCTCCTTTCCTACCACCTATGCTCAAAATTCTTCTTGAGGCAATAACAGCATCTGTTCGGTCCAACATATTTATGCTTCTGTATTTCCACTTCTCCCCATGATTAGCTGATGCCACAGTACAAAGAACTGTACTGCAAAAGAGAAGACTTAGGGCAGGACCTGATGTTGCTAATTTACTGGGGTTGTTTTATGAAATTTTAATCTCAGTGGAGGAATATCAAACCAAAAGGAAGAGATTTCCTTTTTTCTTTTTACCTTTTATTCAGAAATTAAGATATTTTACGTCAAATACTATTTCATACTGTAATAAATTAAACTATTACTTGCCTTTTCGGAAAAATGATTGGAATCTGGGGGAACTGGCTATTTTTAGTATGCCATCTAAGCCTATGTCTAGAGAATACTGTTATGTGCCAGGAGGCATGCACATCCTGCAGAATCTCAGGGTATGGATTTGATTGATATTCTATCAAATACAATACCACATTGAATCTACCCCTTACGGTTGAACACATTTCATGTTACTTGATCTATGCATTCCTCTTACACTACAGTACAAGACTACTAGAAAGGCATTTTATTAAAGCAGCATTTTTCTAAATGATGTTATTAAAATGTATAGAGCAATTTCTTCAGCCTTGTTAGCTGGACAAGCTATTCTTAAGATTAAAACCAAGAAAAAGTAAATGACTAAAAAACTGGACTGGAAGCAGATTTGACCTTTACACCTGGTTGCACTATATTTTTTTATGCGACCTTCAGTGATTGTCTCAACTATGATAAATTTTTTCCCTCTATAAAATATAGATTACTATTCCTTATATCTTTGCAATGTAAGAATTGAGAGCCTCTCTTACAATGAGCACTGCACATTTCAAGCTTCGTTCAAAGCTGACATCTATCCCACTTATTACTCAGGAGATACGGAACTTTTTAGAGAGTCTCTTACAAAATTTAGCTGAAGGGATATATTTTAATTCTTTTTCCATATTCTGTTTCTATTTCATGAGCTACATAATCATTAACTCCACTCATGTTTCACTAATGATAAAGGAAAATATGACCAGAAATTTGAATTTCTATACTTACAGCTTTTTTTAATTTGATTGATAGGTAGTATAGACTCTATATAGACAACTGGTGACATTCTCAGCAGTCTCCAGTCTCCACTAATGTTGGACATTGTAAATTGCACGCTGAAATCTATTGATTACTGAGTTTCTTTACGCAACTGAGCATGTTCTATGTTTTTGAGGTCCAGCTCTTACTTTCTATTTTAATATTTTATCCTTAAGTCCAGCTCTTCAACTTTCTATTTTAATATTTCTTCTAGGCTATTCATAAATGACATCAACTGTCTCATCCATAGACTTCAGAAATGTGGAAGAATATTCAGTTTTTACAGAACTATGTAACTTAATTTTAATAAATTTATTTACCTTCAGGGCAGGAAAGGAATATATAAAAGAGAGGTGAACAAATTTTCCAACAAGACTCTGGCTCACTGTGTGCTGCTTGATCAGTTCTTTTTCACAGTGCCTACCTAGAAAGGTGCTATAAAAGAACCACTCAGACTCTGTCATATAGGACTGACTACACCTTGTTACTCTTGTGATAAATGCTGAACAGGCTGACACAGTGTCCCTGTTCACAAAGATACACACTCATGCTTCAAGACCACTGAAACTTCCAGTCTGGTAGAGACCTCAGACTTCCTGGTTACAGAATCAAGACAGAGATACATACAAGAAAGTTAGAGGAAATAAAGCTTCTGCGATTCAAACAAACTTTCAGTCGAACGTAGGAAAGAAATTAAAGAAAATAAAAATAAGGGGATAAAAATGAAGCACAAAGTTTTGCAACATATTTGGCTGTTTTCATTAGAAGAGAAATCTTTCCTGGCAAACAACATCATTTTTATAGTGTGTCTTTCAAGGTGAGCTTCTATTCTGTTGTTATGGTGGATTTTGACTGTAATATATTCCTTGTGTTTCCTACATCTGCAATAAGAAACATGGAAAGCTTTATTTGCTGACTGTTTTTTTTTTTTTCTTAATTAAACACCAGTAAAGTATACTTACAAAAGGGACCTAATGAAATCTCATACCCAAAACAAAATATAGGAAACCTTAATGAGTCCCTTTGTCAGGGAATGAAAAATACCTCTATTTCATGAGAGGTACAAGAAAATCCATTATAGGGTCAAACTCAAGCAACACTGTTCTTCAGGAACAGAACTATTTTGCTTAATGCTTTTATTCAGCTGTACAACTTATCTACCCAATGTAACTGAACCTCACTGAAGAATGTTCGGACTTAATGCAGTGGAAATGGATACATCTGCACAAATAAAATATATCAGGACAAATATGTCTAGTCTTTGGAATATGGCCTAAGAAATTTTTATTTTAATTCAGAGAGTAAGTATAGCAAAGCATGCATACCAGCAACTTTAACCAACAAATTGTTAGAATAAGTTTTATTTATGCAGAGCGTTAAAAAATATTTATCACCTTTTGAGTTAATGGGAGTAGTTTATTGCCTTCTTTATCTTTTCTTCTAAATACTCCAGTTGCGTCACTCCAAAGGATAATATATTCCTCTGAAAAATCTGACTAGAAAAGCCATAACAATTTATTCTATCTGAAAATACAAAAACCTTTACAGAATATCAATTTCATTTGGATGGAAGTTTCAGCTTTTGCACTGCCTAAATTCTTTCAAGGAAGCAGCGCTCTTTTCTTAGTTTCCTATATATGTGTATATATATATTCCTGAATTTGTATTTATGTGTGGACTTCCGGTATTTAAATAACTTTTTTCAGACAGGCATTAAGAGCCTTTAAGCAAACAGAAAAGAAGAAAAACAGAATTAGCATTAATTAAATGGAATAAAGGGAAACAAAAAAAAAGTAACATTTACTATACAAAATAGCTTCTGAAGAACTATGACTTTATCAATGCCATACAGAAAGGGCAATTACTGACAAAATGCATTCAGTGGAAAAAGCTCTAAAAATGGTCTGCCTTTAAGCAAAATATACTGCATAATGGAATTTGTTGATTATGGTATTAAATAATACTCATTTTTTTATCTATTTATTTCAACCATATAATATATGTCTTTCTTCCACCATTTATTTTCCAACTTTTTTAAAGAAACAAATTATGTTGAATGTAGCTGTATTCACAACCATAGAAACATAGAATGGCTTGAGTTGAAAGGGACCCCGAGGATTATCATGTTCCAATCCCTGTGCAACAGGCAGGGCCAACAACCTCCAAATCTGGTACTAGACCAGGTTTCCCAGGGCCCCATACAACCTGGTCTAGAACACCTCCAGGTATGAAGCATCCATAACCTCTCTGGGCAGATTGTTCCAGTACCTCACTACTCTCTCCATAAAGAAGTTCCCTTGACATCCAATTGAAACCTTCCCTCCTTGAGCTAAAAACCATTCCCACTTGTCCTGACACTGTCTACCCTTGTATAAACTTGATTCCTCTTCTGTTTATAAACCCCTTTTAAATGCTGGAAGATTACA
The DNA here is from genome assembly GCA_013399175.1 of Odontophorus gujanensis. NCBI lineage: Eukaryota > Metazoa > Chordata > Aves > Galliformes > Odontophoridae > Odontophorus > Odontophorus gujanensis. The sequence continues at coordinate 203,670 of VXAB01005927.1, read as the reverse complement.
ATGTGATCTCCTTGCAGCCTTCGCTTCTCCAGGCTGAACAAGCCCAGCTCCCTCAGCCTATCTTCGTAGAGGGGATGCTCCAGACCTGTGATCATCTTTGTGGAGACCTCCTCTGGACCCTCACCAGTAGCTCCGCATCTTTCCTGTATTGGGGGCTCCAGGCCTGGACACAGTACTCCAGATGGGGCTTCACAAGGGCAGAGCAGAGAGGGAAAATCACTTCCCTGTCCCAGCTGGCCATGACTCTTCTGATAAAGCCCAAGATACCATTGGCCTTCCAAGCTGCAAGAGCATACTCCTGGCTCGTGTTCAGTTTTTCAGCTACCGGAACCCCCAGGTTCTTCTCCTCAGGGCTACCCTCAAGGAGTTCTTCTCTCAGTCAATATGTATATCTTGGATTACTCCAACCCATGTGCAAAACCCTGCACTTTGCTATGTTGAACCTCATGAGGTTCACATGGGCCCACCTTTCAACTTTGTCAAGGTCCCTCTGGATGGCATCCCTTTTTCTAATGTGTCAACCACACCACTCAGCTTGGTGCCATCAGCAATCTTGCTGAGGATGTACTTCAACCTATCACTGATGTCACTGATGAAGATGATGAAGAGCACTGTTCGAAGACAGACCACTGGGGGACACTACTCATCATCGGCCTCCACCTGGATGTAGTGCCATTCAACACAACCCTCTGTCTACAGCCCTCCAACCAATTCCTTATCCACCAAATAATCCACCCCTGAAATCCATATCTTTCCAGTTTAGAGATAAGGATGTGGTGTGGGACCAGGTCAAAGGCCTTGCAGAAGTCCAAGTAGATGACATCTGTCACCTTCCCTTTGTACACCAGTGTTACCACTCCATCACAGAAGACCATCAGATTGGTCAGACGTGACCTGCCCTTGGTAAAGCCATGCTGGCTGTCTTGGATCAACCGCTCATCCCTCATGTGCCTTAACATGTCTTCTAGGAGAATCTGTTCCATGATCTTCCCAGGCAGAGACACGAGGCTCACCAGTCTGTAGTTCCCTGGGTCCTCTTTCCTCCCTTTTTTGTCCCTGGGGTCTTCACCTGACAGTCATGACTTGATGTGGCTCAACAACCACATCAACCATCTCCTTTAGGACCCTGGGATGAATGGTATATATACATTCAGTCTCATGAGGCAATCTTGGACTTGCTCTGCCCTTACAGCAAGGGGGATTTACTCCCCTAAGTAAAGGAGATAAAGCATAAGCAATTAGTTAAAATCAAATTTGTGGAAATTTAAAAGTCAAGAAAAATATTTGCTGGAATTGCTTTGAGGGCTTTGGACACTGAAGACTGGATATTTAGTCAGAATCTCAATAAGCTCCTAACTGATCTCAGGACTGATACGGAACATTATAATCTACCCTAGAGCAGAATTTGGAGCCAGACAAAATGTCATGAAGAAAGCAACCACTGACACCATATGTGTCTTTGAAAATGCTCAGCCCTTTGACATAACATTAAGCATGATTGTATATTGCACACTAGTACAGTAAAACATTCCAAAATTTGTGACTGAGGAGGTGAAGCTAAAAAAAAAAAGGGAAGATTTGGCAAAGTCCATGACAGCTTCAAACTAGTTCCTGATCTGAAATGTCAAGCTTTTAGACCTGTCATAGATACTGGGGCATATGCTTTCCTGAATGATAAATCCAAAAACCTGACAAGAACATCAGATGCTGTCTGCAAGAATTCTATCCACAAGGCAGTATTAGGAAGATCAGATCATTTATAGAGTGGTTATTGTTAAAACTCTAATGAAAAGTTTAGTGTTTTTACTAAAATACATATTGATTTTAATTATTTCAATGATGTTTCAGCTGGGAGAGTCAAGGTCACAAAACCGGTTCTTTTCAACATTTAGTTATGTCATTAATCTTTTGCAACAACTTCATTTGAATAAATATCTTTCTTCTTAAGTTGAGTGGGAGTTGGAATGAAAATTTTTGTTGTTTACTTACTTTCAGATACTGATTTTTTTTTTTTTT
>VXAB01005927.1:121241-201619 GCA_013399175.1 Odontophorus gujanensis | reverse complement strand
CAGTTCATTTTTTATTTTTTTTTTGTCAGATTTTCATGACAGTCAAGATAGCCTGTTCTGGTGAAACCGCGAAAAGGCAAAAGGAAAAGGCAATGTCTGATAACACCTACCTACGCTGAGTAAGTCATGTAAAATGTTTTCAAATTGACACACAATCTGAGAGCTCAGACATGGAAGAAAGCTTGACATATGCCTGCAGGTATTAAACCCACATACCAATTCCAAGCTTCTGATTCCCTTTTGTTTCTACTCTAGAAATGCTGAAAGAGTTCGTGATTAGGATAGATACCAGGGGCTTGTTTTCACCAGTTAACTGCTGTCAGAACTAATATGCAATGTTTGCTGAATTACAACCTGCCATTTCAAACAATATTAATATCACATATCTAGATTGCTCCTTATAGTAAGGCAAGCATTAAATTAGGCAAAAACTTAGGCATACTGGGTGATGACTGAGAAACAGAAGGCTAATGATCTGGTAGGATTGCAGAAGGGAAGTCATCTGGAGAGCAGATCCTGAAGATTCACTCAGCAGAATAGAAGATAAAAAGGCATGTGTCTTCAGAGATGGGAGTGGCAACTCTGTAAATCTGGGCTAAAATATGGAGACTAGAATAAGGTCTGGTATGTTTAATGTGGTTAATATCTACTGACAGGAACATATAATGGCAATGATGGACCTATGGATGCCAAGAAATGCCAGGAAGAGAACTTGTTCTCTAAAGGTCAATTCAGCTAAACCAGAAAGTCATATTTTAAGGCCTTACATCTTGTTAACGCAGTAATGCCAAAGAAAGACGGATTCTTGTATTCCACTTGTGGTTTTGCTGCAGCAAATCTTTAGCATGGGCTTTTTTTGTTAATATTTTTATGGTCAGAAATAATTTTTAAAATACATAGATTTTTCTTGTTTGATTCCATTACAAATGTAAATGAACATCTTTCTCAAGGAAGCAGAAGAATCATGATCTACAACAACTTTCTTATAATACAAAAAAGAGGTCTTATTTTGGGGAGGATGCTATAACATGGCGATGAAGGTATAATGACTGTTATTTGTCCAGATATTAATGTGTTTTTTCTTCTCGAAGTTGTGGGACTCAGAATATCAGACATTAAAATATTTGCAGCCTGTATATTCTTCTATCAAAAGCATTGTTATATTTTAAGAAACTTTTTCTGATATTCTGCCTTAACTTAACACACTATTTTCCAACAACACAGAACTAGGAATGTTAAACTCGATTACAAAGTCACAGAAGATTCTTTGTCCTAAAGATATAATAATCTTATCATATTTCAAGTGTACTATATCTTGTCAAATTCAGCTAAGAAAGTTTAAGCATAATAAGAATCTAACTACAACAAAGCTACATTTATTCATTTCTGAAAGTTCTTACAATGCTTTTAGCACTGTTGATCTCAAAAAATACATTATATTGAATGCACTGGGATTGTTTTTTTGACACTGATATATTTCTGTTCAGTATATGCTTCTGACTAACCACTGTGGAAGACTGAGTGTTAAATGATCAAACTAAAAGAAAGAAGTATTAAAGATCTTTATTACAGACTTCCTCTATTCTTAAGCTTGAAGGAATTTATCAGGCATTTTAGTACGTGTCTCCAACAACAGAATATGTCTGCCCCAGAAACATATGAAACTTGCTCAGTAACTCTTTCCAGTAGTACTACCCTTACTGTGGCCTTTATTATCCTTTACATCCTCCATCTTGAAGAGTAAGGTACAGAGAATCTGTTTTCCATCATTCAAAGTTTTCTTAAAGGAGAACCCAAGCATTGAAAAGAGCAGCCTTGTTGTAAGAGGCCAAAAGGGAGGGTTTATTTATATTGATTACTTATTCCCAAGAAAGAGCATAGGAAAAAAAATAGTTTGTGGTGTACTATATTCTTTGACTACCCTGAAAGATAATTCACTATAGTAATCAGTCCCTAATGACAGCTCAATGCAGCAAAGGATACAGTGTCTCCCAGTATACAAAGGAGGAATTTGCATTCTTTACCACATGTATGCATTAACAGCACAGTTTTTGACATGAAGCATATAATTCCCCAATATTCTTGTGATGCTTATTATGATGTCATAGGCATTATCTAACCACAGACCTTTCTATACAAAACAAAAGAAAAACACAGAGAAATATTAACTCACACAAATTTTGTCGTAGTTCTGGGTACAGTCCATCAACAGGAATTGTGTGGAAGAGGAACCACTATAACCACTTTAAGCAAAAGGCTTTAAGATAATTTAAGATTTTAAAAGATTAGATGCTATGTCATATATCAGCAGGCATGGGCTTGTTAAAGAAGAAATAATAAAGCATCTAGCTGGCTTTACCCCGCCTGTGCCACAAGAGTCTGGGCAGCTGCATTTCTCTCCTTTTAACTGTTAGACAGCAATAAAACGTGAAAAATGTTCTACTCCCTGTTTATTCAATGCGCAGTATTTTTCCATCTTACAGTCCTGTTTCACAGGAGAGAGTGTATCCTATTTAACATGATACCTAGAAGCCAGGAAAGTGCTTAAATGTCAAAACCCCTCATTTAAGAATTTATATTATAAAGTTATTCCGTAGCTATATGGCTCCCATGAGTTAAAAATCATTTACTTTCTGTGCCGAAGCACAACCGTTAGAATATACTCACAGTGGTGAAACAGTGCTGAAGAAAACACTACATTGCATTTCAAACCACCTTACAATGGCTGTGAACTGATCTAAAGTATTATTTTCCAATCCTGAAACTTAATCAGAGTGTAAACTAATCTGGAGACCAACCATACCTCTGTTTCTTCATCTCAGAAGCTAAATAGGCTCGATCGCCCCTGTGTTACAGCTCATTTGGTGTCAGTCCACACTCCAGTATCACAGTGGGAATCAGAGTGGAGGCAGCAGCAAGGTGCCTGTAGGCTTAACATCAAGTTAGCACGATATGAAGCCTACAGGAGGATCCAGCTCAGCAGGCCCTACAGCCAAACAGGACTCTGGGAGCTGGAGTGTGGCCTTGCTGCGTACACCCTGCTGGCCCCAGGGGCTGAGGTAGGGTCTTGGGGTGGGGGACTCTGGGAAGGTCCTGTGAGGATTTGTCCTCATGCACTTGCTGCTCACCACTATTTGCTCCTCTGTACTCACATCCGCGGGGTACCCTCAGCACCACAGGGAAGAAGCAAGAAAGAGAAAAATGTGAGGAAAAAATTACTTCTGTAACAGTGATTTCTTGTCAGTAGTTGCACAGTAATTTACAAATTATTCATTAAATGATTGCCAGTTGTTTTTATTACACATAGTTATAAATTGTAGATGATTACTTAAGATGTAACTACTATGAAGACTCTTATTTCTCCTATCACCCTTAGGTGAAGGTCACAGACACGTCTAAGCTCCTTTCTCCAGCAAGCGGCAGAGGACTTGGAAATCCTCTGGCTTATTTAGGTAGGTCTTAATCGGCTGCCTTATTTGACTACACACAGCATGTTATTTTGCCATCTTTTTTCTTAAGTTGATCGCTTAGCAGCTCTGCTCCTTGCAGAGGTATATCTGTAGCTACACAGGCTCTGTAGATTTCAAAATCTGAGGTTTACCCTGTCATTATTTCAGTGCTGTTATGCTTATTTCTGTCTCCAAATCCCATTCTCATGCAAAACAGTATAAATAGATGTATATACTTTCTTCTACTCTGTGACCGGTCTCCCTTCAAAAGTAATGTGTAAGAGGATACATATGGAAAGTTGATTATTCCTACTGAGGTTATGACTGCCTATGCTTTATGCTTGCCTTACTATACATGGGATATCCAATGATAAAATAATTCACTGATCTTAGTCTAAAAAGTCCACCAAAATCAAACTAAAAATTACTAAAAGATTACTAAAAAAACTGTTTTCTTATTTTCGCTCCACATAGGAATTTCTTTGCAAATATTCCATTGTCTGGAGCTCCCAGGAGCGGTAGCCTTGTATGCTATGTCTTGGTCTGACAATTACGATTTATTTGCTAGCAGTCATCAGAATTATTCACAGGTCTAGGCCAGAATGCTACAAAAATATGCTTAACAACTAAGAATAAAATTAGTTCAAGCAAAAGACATGTCTGAGATTACATTTTAAGTTATTAATCCCAAAGATTCTATCATATTATATCATTGTTTTGTTTGTTTATTTCATTATTTAAATACCTGCAACATAAACAAAATTCTTAGTATTCTCTGTTTTTTAAATGTTTGCTAATAGATAAGGGCAAAAATGTTATTTTGAGGGATTTAATATAAGTGAACTGGCCAAATGTGGAATTCCACAATCAATACAACCTCAAAATTCTAGTGGTTCAGGACAAAGAAAATATTTTAAAACACTATATTACCATTGCATCCTTTAGGGAACATTAAATAGTCATTGCTAACTTATCACAGTACAGACTGAAGTCACCTACATAAAATTCCTTTGTAATATTGTTATTAATTTATTTACAAATTCTGATCAGTTTTCCTGCAATGAGAGCCCTGTTTAACTGGCTGTAGAATTTCACCGATTTTTTTATGAGGGTGTTCCATGCAGCAAGATGCTAGTTCAGGAAGAGAATAATCTCAGAAATGGTGGTCAGCATTGAAGGTATAGTATCAGTAGTTGATAAACAGCTATGATTGTCATAGTCAAGATATCCTACTGGCCTTTATTTTGAAAGTGAAATTTATTTCAAGACTCATCACTGCCTGTCTTTTTGTCTAGAGTCCTTGTCAGCCACTGGGTTTGCTGTTGTCTATGATATTAAATCTCCACAAGCATTCACTATTGCACTCCAGTAAAACAAGCAACTATTTGGAGTACTTCATGTTCCTAAAAAACTAGTGGACATGTATCAGTAATACCCCTCTGTGAAATGGAATATACATCTTAAAACTCTGACACTCACAATATTTTCTTCAAAAGCTTCTTCATTCAAAAAATATTTTCCAAATATTTAGCGAAATAACTGCTTGGCTACTTAGTATCTCACAGTGTGTGTCACATCTTTTGCCAAGGAAAGAATTACCATATTGCAAATATAAATGATAAAGATCTAACGCCAGTTCAGGGCAAAATGACAAAAAACACTTAAAATTAAAAAGCTGTGAATCAGCAATATGAACAACGCACTGACACACAGAAATAGAGGAATTTGTTTTGTTTAGAGCAAGAAAATCACTCTGCAGTGATAAATCATGTACTTATTTTCAAAAGCTGCTAAATTACAGGTGAAAAAGGACAAACATAACTAAGAATTGCCACCTTTGGCTTCATGTTCCACCTTTAACAAAAAATTACAGATTTACATCTAACACATTATACTAGCTTGATTGCATAAATTCTTGTTACTTAGAATGTTACAATCATTTTTGAAAGGATGAACAGGTTCTTGAAACCATGAAGTATCACAGTAATACTGTTCCATTCTATATTACTACTAATAATTGTTTATTATTTCACCAATCAGGTAAAATTTTGTTATCAGAAAACTATCTGACTGTATGTAATCCTGTAGTTCGTTTTCACAGCTACGCTATTTTCATGTTTTAAACACTTTGACTCTACATAACTAATTAATTTTTATGAGCTTTTTTTTTCCTGTAGATGATTCTTTCATAGTTGAATAAAGCTGTTAATTGAAACATTCAGCCTGAATTTAATCATGTTATCTTAATGTCATAACTTTTCAAGATATGCACAATTTTCATTTAACCATGAATACTGACACATCAATATGTAAACATATAGTTATCTTTTCTTCTTATCTAGTATTGGAATCAAGTATAATTTATTCTGTTAAAACAAAAAAAAAGCTTTTTCATGTAATATTGGATTATTTTGTTTTCCCACTGCTGTGACAATGTTGCTTCTCAGTAGACAAAGGAAATACCCTATGTTATGAGGAAAATTTCACAGCTAACAGACTGCAAGGCAGGAGGAGATTCAAAAGTCATGTGAAATTTAGAAGAGTTTTCAGATTAAACTGTGTTTCTGTGAATGTCATTGTGCTGATGAAGAAGATACAGTGAAAATTGCTAATGTTTGCCTTAGTATTTAGACTACATTTTGCTTTGAAACACAATATATTTGGCCAAATCTAGCAACATAAAAAGAACTGTAGAGAAAATATATTAAAGCTGAAAGAATGTATCCAAACAATTAATTATTGTCTCATGATATTCAGTGATCCACAGGGTTAGTAATTAAAGTAGTTTTCCTTGCTTTGCCATCTAAATTTCGTCAAAATTTGTGGTTTTCATACACAATTCTTATTGCATTCTGAGGTTTAGATTTCCCTAAGTAGTAGGGAAAAAGTAAAAACTTTTAGAAATGAACAGTAAAAGAAAACAAGCTGCATGGACATCATACATCAAGGAAAGTAGAATGCAGCCTGCAAGTTAACCTTTTATAGTAATTCTATTGAGCTATAGAAAATAGTTAATACAGGAAGTGTGATTTGATATATTCTCCTTGCTCTGAAATAAACTTGCAGGTAAATCAGAATGGAAGCTCTATAGATACGCCATTTAAAAACACAAATTAAAGGAGAACTTTCTATCTCACATCTTTAGGATTATAAGTGAAGAAACCTCTAGGGATAAGATTTGACTCATTAAATATGCTTCTAAAATCAAAGAAGGTTCAGTTGAAGGGGGTAAGAGCAATGTGCTCAAGAAGCTCAGAGAAAAATGTAGGATGTGACTGAAATCAGCTGTTGAAAGAAGCAGACTATCTCATCACAAAGGGGACAGGTGGGTGTCTTTTATTTATGTATTTATTTTTTTAACAGCTACCAACAGCTGAGTGGATCAACTTGTGGTGTAAATATTTTCTCCTGAGTTCGTTAAAAGTGTGAAAATCCCTGAGTTAGCCAGACCAGCATTAGGGGAGGGAATCTGTGGATCAACACAACACAGAACATAAAAAACTAAACATAAATCAAAAATGAGCAATGAACTTGAGCTGTTTTCAACTTCTGTATTCCTTCCCACTGACTGGGGATGTCTTGTGTAAAAATGGTGAGCATACAGAGATCATATGGTAACTCAACTGCATATAGCAAATGCTATGTTGTATTTGTACACTGACTTCAGTATAACTCTGTATCATTTTTCTAAATCAATGTTTTATGTAACATCACATATCTTCTAATAAGCTAACTTTATGTTAAATGTTGTACACAGCATGTGTGGAATTTTTTTAGAATAGAAAGTGTTCAGAGGTTTTTGGACTCTGACAAGGATTTATAGTAAAAAAGAATCAGAACGTTGCATAGTACTGTTAAGATCCTGAATCATGGTAGCAAAAAAGTATATGAATAACATTTTGTTGGTTTCTTAACAAGTAATCATATAGATGACATTGTGTCTGTCATTTCTCACACTGATTATATGAGATTTGTTGTTGGATGTGTATATTATTAAAAACATAAATACTTTTTCATTCCATGGCCTGTCTTTAGGTCTTTTATCCTTAAAAAAAAAAAAAAAATAGGATAAAACATAAAAGTTTTCTATGCATGACTATTAAGAGTATGGTATGTATGTAGCAACAAGTTTTTTATATGATACACATTTACTGTACTATATTTTCAAATACAAAATCAGATAACATTTTCAATCATTTAATTTAATCATTTAAATCTATGTTTCATCAAACAAGTGCAGATGGCAGGGAATTTTCTAGATTAACATGCACCTTCCTACGTCTCTTCTTTCTCTGGTGTAAATTGCTGATAAGTCCGTCTACTGGTCTGTTTGAAATCTTTTCAAAGTAGAAGAGACAATACATTTACAAATTAATTTAAAATAACATTCCTGAGGAAAAATATTATCCTGATTCACTATTTTAGAAAAGCTATTGATATGATCATTAAAATAATTCTGAGAATGTGCCACCACTTTGTCCCCACTATAGACTGACGAAGGTCATAACTGCAGACATTAGTCATGTTACGTGATAGACTAAAGGGTCTTAGTATTTAAGCACTAGGATTAAGCATTAAGAGAGAGACTTCAATCATGGGCTCAACTATTCTGATGTACTTCTGGAGAGTTTGGAGTAAATAAAGTTGCTTAAGCAGATATAGCTATGCCACTTCATATTAGCAACCCTTGCTGTAACAAAATTTGGCCTAAAATTTCCTAAACAAGCAGTTCTAAGGTAATAACTGAATTTACTTAGATCAGTGTCATTTAATAAAGATTTTCTATTCATAGAACATAGAATATTTAAACACAAATTTCTATTTCATAGATGCAACACTTCCTGCAAATCATTTGGAGCATAGGAGACATTTGTACTCACTATGTTAAAACTTCAAACGCCTTATATTTATGGAGCTCAGAGGTTTGGCCGCAAGCCTACAATATGGTAATCCTTGCTGGTCATTTGTTTGTATTTTTTTTTGCATCAGCATAGTTCCAAACTGTTCCCTGAAATTTACCTGTTAGAGTGCAATTTTGTGAAGTCCTGTACTCTGTGTTAGACAGGAATCAAGGGGCACCTCCCAGACAGTATGAATAAAAATTGTTTTAGAACTGCTTACTTATTTGCACCAGAATTAAAAATACTATTTATGTTCTGCTCACATGAACATTAAATATTAGTATTTTTTCCTCTTCAGCAGATTCTATTCAGGAAAAAGGATTAATTCTCATCATCTTCTACCTTTATTAATATGTGAAGATGTTTATCTTTAGGACTGGGAATAGATTTTCCCTTTGTTTTTTGGAGATGCTGGTTCAGACAAGGCCAGGCTCCAAAGACTTGATATTAGGATATGTTAAATAAAAAATATGTGAATATAAATATATATGAGTTAATATATTTTTAACCATTAAATGTAAAAGTATTTCATCAAGTGCAATTGCTCTTGTTAGGTCTGAATCAGTGTTGAGAGATGAACAATCATATCTGAACCACAAATCTCCTGCTAACCAAAATCAATGAGAAGTACAAAAGTGACCTGAATTATGATCTCACCATGCTAAACACAACTTGTGTGACCAGCAGCAGATTGCAGTTATTGGATTATCTCTAGAATTCAATTAATGCTTTACAATTAGTAATTGATTTTGTCCACTTCCATACACCATTCTTTTGTCTCTGAACATTAAGGTTTAGCCATTCTAACTCCAGTCATTGTACATCTAGACTTACTCCCAATTCTAATTATTGTTGGGTTTTTTTGTTTGTTTGTTTGTTTTTTCAACATGTTATATCCTCTCGTGCTGAATGACTTTTCTTATAATATCTCAGTAAAGAAAACAAGGTAAAGGAGGTAACTAGTCAGTTTTGCTGGAACAGAGTTTATAGAGTATATAGAATTTAGGATGTGCAGAAGAAATTAAGTTCTTCTAAATTAGAACTGAAGTTTTCACTTCTTCAGAGGTATACTCTCCATGAGCAGAAATATGTGGGTTGTTCTGAACATAATGCCATATACAAAACACTATTTTTCCACATAGTTACCACCATTAGCTATGCATTTTTGACAGCAATGAACAAAAGCTTAAATGCTGCACTTTTAAATATTTGCATGGACATCTGGAATGTGGTTTGTCTTTTATGTTATTGTCACAAGTGCTGAAACACACCACCTACTTCCTCAATATGCTCACATCCACTATTTGGTCTCCTTAAAAACATCCAGCAAGTGTTGATGAATGTCAATTGGTGCCATTTTTATCTTATGGAGGTATTTAGTGACAGATCTTTGCTTCACACACACCTCCATTTTGTCAGACTGCCCCTCTGCTGCCATAAATCACATGGAAACAAAATGTAAGGAAATACTGACAGGAAGGTTCAACTGCTACTGCAATACCACCACCATCTATCTGCTTCTGATATTGTGGACCAACATAATAAAATAGGAAGCATTCCTTTCAGAGCAGCCCTCGTACTTATTCCTGTGAATACTATTCTGCAGTGAAGTCTAGGAGCAGCACATTCAAATGTAAATGAAAAAGAGGAATGGATACAACTGTGAGTAAAATTAGATTAGTAAGATTGTAGTGAACTGAATTTTTGAGGTCTTTCTGAATTCTATGGACTATGTTTCATAAAATAATAAAAAAAGTTGCTGCATGGCACAGCACGGTTTTACTTGAATTGTTACAAATGCATTGGGCCCGAACTGAAAGGTGTTTTGTAAAAGAAAGGCAGAGTCAGACCTGTCATTTTTCTCAGCTGAAGGTCTTGAAAGTAATTTTGCACTCACAGTTCTTGAAATCTGTGAGAACTCTTGGCTCTGGAATAAGTGAATAATAGTAAGGAGTAAGCTAAAAATACTGCAGTGAAATTAGTAAATGCTGAAAACAATCTAGCAGAGTGATTTACTGATCTCTTTTTTCATTTGTTATTCTAACTGGAACTGCAATGCATGCCTAGAAAGTAATAAGTATTCTCTTGATTATACTGATAAAAGGACCTGAAAGAGCAGTCTTTTTAGCAAGAAGAAATCAAGCTAGGGTAAGCACGTGCTGTCTCTTAAACAGTCACTATATGAATGGGTAAGTCAATAGAGGAAAGTAGGAGAAAATGGCCTTGGTATTATCTGTGCATTGTGGTGCAGCAAGGGCTGACATCCCCGTGGGGCTCAAGTGCTTAGGAGGCAGTGGGGTCTTCCCAGTGTTGGGGCAAAAGGGTGAGGCCTGGCAGATGTGGCATGATGTGGGGCAGACAGGGCAGCCCCAACTCTTGTCGTTGAACACCTCTGTGAACTGGTGGGGTCAGGATCAGGCCAGATGAGGAAGACTGTGCCTGGCCAGGAGGCAGGGATCTCCAGGTTCACTTGGAAGACTGTTGTGTGAAGTTCACCTTAATTGCTAACTCTCACTGGAACATGATCATTCTCTGGAGTACCCTTCTTCAAGATTGGAAGGTTGGTTTTGTAAAATCATCAGTAGGTCTCAGCACCTGATGAGGATTTTACCTGAGTTTTATACCCAGTTACTTCTTGGAGATCTGAGAGTAGAGTTCTATACACCGATGTTATAAGATGTGTAATAGTAGGAATTATCTTATTTAGTATTTAATTTTAAACGATTACTTTTCTAAGCTGATTGTATAAGCCCGGTTTTATCAGTCTTTACAAACTCCTTGTTTTCTGAGCTCTTCTTACATGATATATCATTAACCTTCAGAACTTCAGTCATACGGTCTTTCTTATAGGTAATGTGTGATGACGTGAAGGGAGTTTGAATGCAGCTAGTAACTCAGCAAAATAAGAATAGCTTATAAAACATACTAATAGTGAAGGAAAATATTCAGTTTTCTTTAAATTTTGTATGTCCATGCTTGTCTCTAAGAACCTTTTGGGTTTTTCAACAATTTTACACTTAATTGCTGTAATTGCATCACTTGTCTTAGTGAGATTAAACATATCCCCAAGTGTATAATCTCATTTTTGCTCAAGAGGAAATCTGTATTGCACCTTTCCATTCATTATGGTGGAGCAGCTGCTGACTAGTTATTTTTTTTGTATCACTAACTAATTGCATAAACTCTACCTTTGTCATTTCTTCATCTAATGTGAAAGGTCTAAGTGATTTACAAACTAAATGAACCCAGTAGTTTATCATAACAAAGAATAATGGCATGGCATGATTTTAAATGATGATGCTGTTTTCACTAGCAATTAGTGTTAAATTTCTCTACCGCTCTTACTTTATATATTCGTGTTTAGAAGTGGAAAACAGAAATTGGAAATTACATATCTAGGGAGACTGATGTAGTAAATAAACAAGCAATAATTTTTTGATGCTTGACACGTTACTGTAACAGAAAATAACTGTAAACTGCTATAAGTTTTAATAGATACCCAACTGAAGTGTTTATCAAGATATTTGAGAGTGTTATGCCAACAAGATTACTTGTTCATTGATTTAATAAAATATATGCTAGATTTGGCAGTGCAGGGTGAAATACTTGCATTGAACTTTTGTAGCAGCAATCCTAATGCTTATTTTGAAAACTGTTTTAGAACTGAGGGTAAGCTTTCTCAGTAAATGTAACAAAAACTTAATCAGATTTTTAAATATATGGTATGAAATTGCTACTTAAAAGGTATTTCTATTTAAGAAATGAATGAGAAGATGATTGTTACACTGATCAAGGCTCTTCAGAAGGGAGTGAGAACAATATCTACTGATTTTTTTTCTTTCCTGTATCTTAGTGATTTTTTTCTTTCAAGTCTAATGCTTTCATCTATATTTTTTCCTCATCTTTTGTAGTATTAGTGAGATGTTTGAACACCTTTCAAAAAAGCACTGTGGGCACACAAAATTGACCTAGTTTCTGTCAGAAACTTGAATCTAAACGTTTGCTGCCTGCATGTATATCTTTACAATTCAAACTTTATCCCTTAACTGAGCTCAGAAATTGCAAGGACAGGCAACTCACTTTAATAATTTAAAAAAAGAAATGAAGAACAAAATCAGTTTTGTGAAACTAAATTTCTCTTATTATTAGAGGGAAATAGACCACCAGAGATAATGATTTTGTAGATACTTACATTGAATTATCTTTTCTTTTGAATAAAAGGCTTTTGGAGCTTGAGATGTTATTTTCTGAAAAGATTCACTACATTGACAATATTCAAGACCAGTGTACAACTGGATATATATTTTGTAGTTCCGGTTATATATTTTTTGAAATAATATTTCTGTAATATTGAATTTCCATAGATTTTGAACTCCTCGTAGGAAACTCACTCCCCAACATTTGTACATATGAATCTAAGCTAGTTTAGATTTTCCAAACACCAGATAAATGCTTCCAAGCATTCAGAACATTTTTCAAAAAATTCTCTCTCCTTTTCCTTACGCAGTTCTCAAGGAGATGTCTTTCTTATTTCTCTTCTTTGGGGCAGCATATTTTATACACAATGATCTGTACTGTACTCACCAGTACCTTTCACAGTGCTCTTCCCCACAGAATTGTTATACTAATTCTTCATTCAGTGGTTCAGGTTCATTTTGTAACCTTCTTTTCCCTTCCCATGTACTACGCAGATTTATGTCTTATTGTACCCTCCATTTTCCTCTCACCACTTATTCTACTATTTGTGGCTCTCTCATCTTCAGAACGTTCCCTCCTGCATGCGGAAGATTCACTGTATCTCTAAAATTATGATCACTATTAATCTTTTCAAATTTCCTTCTATTTCCAAGGTCTTTGTCCCTTTTCTGTCAACTTAAAATTATACCTTTGCCTTTCTCCATCAGTGCTGTTCTACTATCGTCTACTATGAACCATTTTGGTAGGAATATAAATGTAAAGTCAGAGAACAAAAAACAGTCTGGGATTCTGAGGTAACAGGTGTAGTAGGATGGTTTTCTGTTTCTTGTATGACTTATACTTTTCTGTATCTGACTGAGCGGTAAATCTGATTTAAAACCGAGTACAGTTGTATAAGTAGCAATGTCGAAACCCACTACTAATCCTAGTTACAAGTTTTATAAATTGCTCAGCTATTGCAATTGCAGTGTGGCAGAACTGATGCTTTTTGCATATGTTATTAAAAATATGAACCAGAAGGATTGTTTCACCACTCTCATCTCAATTACTTTCAAATCCTTTCTGAAGATTCTCCACTGATTAATCTTTGTATTGACTGGTTAAATTTGACTTAATCCCACCGTAGTAACTACTTATCAATAACCAAATCAATTATGTCAGAACTGGTCTTAAATGGTGATGGTTGTGTTTTATCTATTTATTGCTTAAAAGGGAAAAACTTCTAACTATCTGCGAACATCTTCTGTATTTTCTTGTTCAAGGAAGAAGGAAGGAAAGGAGATGGATGAGGCCAAAGGGATGAGGAGTTGTTATTTCCTTATGGTATGCAAGTGTTTTAAAGTCATGATATGCATTAGTGGGGTTTTTTTGTTTGTTTGTTTTGTTTTGTTTTTTTTTGCTGATTGCATTACTACCCTAATTCTCCACCTGAATAAATGAAAGTTATCATGAATTTCATGTGTTCCTTGTTTAATTAAATGGAAAGGCAGTACATTTTTACTGTAAGAAGCCTCTGAATCTCCAGAGTGTATGTATCAGTCACTGTAAAGGAGAACAATTATGTTCTAATTAACCTTTAGAGTTCAAGAGAGCTTAATGATGGCTGATGATGAACAGAGGGAGATGAGGTGATAGCAAAGTCCAAGTAAATGAAGTCTGCAAAAAGGAAGCAAACAGAGGAGTTTTAATATGCTTTTGGTAATTGGACAAACTGAAGTGCAATTTTTTTTTAAGTCTGCTAGAAGAAGTGAAGCTTTGTTTTTAGACTTCAATTTATTTATTTATTTTTAAAAACTACATATCACTACAGTTTATACTTCATGTGTTTGAATTCCTTGCTAAGCTACTCCTGCTGATATCATGAAAAAATTACAGTGGTAAACATACTGTTACTTACTAAAGAGTTACCAAGAGCTCAGCCTAGCACTTCATGCAATTTTGGAGAGGTATGCTTTTTGGAATAGAGAATATTTTCAGTCCATAAGACAAATATGAAATTTTGGGGTTGAAGTAGCAAAACAAGACAGAGTGAACTTTCTACAGAAAATGAATATAATTTATACATGCTTTCACTAGTCAGCTCTAGTTAGGGGAGGATGTTGTAAAAATGGAGCAAGACACTGAAGCAGAAAAGGGAGAAAGTGAAAAAACTGAAGTAGGCAGAGAAGAAGAGGTCAAAGTGAACAGTGAAGACACCATCACTGACAAACAGGAAAGGGCAAGGCTGGATTGAAAGAGCAGTCTGCACAATACCAGGAAATGCAATGAAGACATTCTCTTAGCATACAGAATTCTATATTTCCGCTGCTTTTACAGCATTTTTTCTGTGCTGGTTCTTCTTAATATTTCTCCTGAGAACCCACACATTAAAGAAGAAAAGGAGAGAAGTGCCTCTCTCAACTAGCGTTAAAAGATTAAAATAAACTTCTTCCTTCACTTCTTCCTTCCCTACCAGAGAACTATCAGAATGATATCTTTATCTGTTATTTTTCAGTGCAACATTGTAAAAGAATTGTCTTATCAATTTCTCTGTTCTGGTATAGCAGCATGAATGTAGAACAGTGAGAATTAGCTAGACGTTTTTGTTAAAGCAATTACCATTTGTCAGAAAGCTTCTGCACTAGGATACAGAAAACGAAGCAGATCTTTTACATATTTTTTCAAAACCTACTTTACTGTAATGAAACACTGTAATAGTGGCAACAAATCACAAATGGTAATTTGCACTCACTATGGAGTCCAATTAAAATTCTATGTGAAAGCATTGACATGATAATATTTTCAGTCTAATACTGTACATTTTGCCATAGCTTTTCTTGTTCTGGACACATTAAGTGCTTGAGTACTTATCTTTCTAACATTTATTTGCCTGGTTGACAATAGATTATTTTGGAGAATTTAAGCATCTTATGCCCTTTTACCATATTTCTGCAGGATGTAGAATCTACCAATTGATATGCAGGCAGATATAATACTTTTTCTTGCCGTTCCACAGAAACGATTATATAATATTTTATAAATGGTTAAATCTTCATTGCAAATTTTCCATAGACTTTAACTTGATTGACAGCCTAATTTATAAGAAGTGGAGGACTAGAATTAGCATGGTTTTGCAGATCATCAATGATAAATATTATGCAGAAGGAAAGGCTTTCTACAATAAGCTTTGAATGAACTACCCTTCACTTTCACTATCACTACTCCAAGCCTAATCATCACTCCTTAAGACTTCTCAGGGACTACACTCCTCCAGTCCACAACATTTGTGTCCTTTCCTATAGTGAAATAACTCCTCTCATGAAAAAAACTGAATTTTCTTGTAAATAGAGAATGTAAATGTCCTACATTTCATGATGGACAAAAATCTTAGGTTTCAAGAATTTAGTTACATGTTTCTCTTGAGACAAAGCACTAATGAGAGAACTGTCATTGCTTCTCTAAGATACTGTTGCAACGGGCTTTGTCAAGAGAGAACTCCATTGTGGAATTCTCCAAAGAGCAAATATCATTTATACTCCGGTAACTTCTAAATATGAAGTATAGCATGACAATGTTTGTACTGAAGAGTCATTTTTGCAAATCTTTGTTTAGGTAAGGTTTTTTTTATTCCCCAGGTGCTGATAGGGAATAAAATTCTATACAGTAGCTATTGCCTGTAATGAAATTAGAGACATATTGTACAGAAGCATAGAATACAAATAGCTGTCAAGTTCTGGGAGGACCTCCCAGTGGAGTTGTGTCCCTATTGGTATGTGAAATGCAAAAATGTCTTTAACAACAGTTGCCAAAGAATACTCCTTTTCCTAATTGGCTCTTAAAACAGGCCTTTGATGTTTAGCGGAAAAAGATTGACAGAATTTTGGGAACATTATTTTAGAGTACTTCACTCAAAGAAAGCAAACTAATATATGCTGTTGGGTTTTCTAGGCCTTTGGGAAGACACAAGTTGGCCAACAACTATGAAATATTAAACCTATTTCGAAATTAACAGTAAATAAACAAATAACATTCCCACTGAAATGTGAAATTTTGTCAAGAACTTACTTGGAAACCAACACTGAAAAATTCCCTACTCTTTGCCCTAGGATCACATCATTTTTTTCACAGTGGTTCAATTATAGACTCTTGAATTCATCAAGAACTGGAATCTAGATTATCAGAAACTCCTTCAGAAGTGCTCAGAAAAATCATGCTATTTTGCCTTTCCTAGATAGGTTTTTGAGAGTGTTCTACATGTCCTTATAACATTATTCAGTATGTTTCTGAGTCTGTAATCCCTATGCTCGAGAGCTGAGTCAACCAGGGACATCAAATTATGCTTTACTTTATTCCTGCTTTACTGGCATCTTGTCTGATAGGGTGTCTTGTAAGGCAAAGATAACTGGAATGTCTCTGCTGATCTATTCAGCCTATCCCCAAACCAGTTCCATTACAAGCAAGTTTTATTGTCACTATAAACAGAAAAATTGATCTTGACACTTGACTGATATATAAAACAAAATAATTATTAGGGATGAAAATCTTAGGAAAATACCTGTATTTTCCAAGTTGCTGTAAAGATTTGGAGAAACTTCAGAAACTGAAAACTGCATACAGCAAATATTTGGTCTTTCCAGTGACAATATTAAGAAATCTGAGGTTATAGTGTGTGAAATAAATAGCCCTAAACACAGCTTGCTAGATCTGGGAGGGGGAGGCATATTTTGGGATGCCCTAACAATACACTGTGATAAAATAACTTTGTGAAATTGCAATTCCCAACAAATATGTATTTGAACGGTGGAAGAAGCTGATGGAAGCCTAAATTTTAGCTTATACTAAATGTTTTTGTGGCAGTTTCACGAATCCATTCTTTTCTTTAAAATTCCTTCTTTTCCATCTTTCCCTCTTTTTCACAGCACCTTTTGAAACAATGTCGCTTTGTATAATTGCACTGGACAGAAGATACCATGTGATACCATGTCTTTCTGCACTTGCAGTTACTCTGAATATTTTCCTTCATCTCCTGATTCTCTGAGTGTTGCTTTTGTCCTTGTCTTCACCTTCTTTATTCCTAATTGTGCTTACTCCATTTTTTTCTCAGAGTTCTTGCAGTTTACTTGTGATCCTTCTTCTGGTCACAGGAGGTTCTCAAGAGGACTTTTTTTCTGCTAAAGAAGAACAAAGCAGTTTCATTCAAGGATATTTTTCAGGCTTACTCCGAAATGAACTGTAGAGGTAAAGGTCTGCAGGTGCAGATAGCATAGGCTTCCCCAGGTTCAGAGTGCAGAGGAGTGACTATGCCACTTTTGCTCTTCCTTTTGAGTCATGTTAGGTTTCTTGTTTTGCTTTTCATTTCATGTGATAACGTAATTACGTAATCTCGTGGTGTCATCTACCTCAAGAAATCCATTCGTTTTACGTATTGGATTAGAATAACAAGAAAACAATCCTAGATTTTCTAATACCATGAAAAATACAGATTTATTTTTGTGCCATGTATTTTCATTCAGTTGTGATGTGAGTTAGAATAAATGGCTTAGTTTTGTAGCTACTTTAATCTTCATAATTTTTATTCTCAGTATTTTCACCTTTATTTTTATTGTTTTATTTTGAATATAAAATGATAGGTACACCTAATGGTTAGGAACCCTAAAATGTATTTTTGGTAGCCCTTTGCTGATCCTACTGGGCTGAAAACAACATGTCAAACCATATCATTTTTTACTTCAGTTCTTGAATTCTTTAAAACAGTATTCAGGCAGGGACATCTGTGTCAGAGAGAGACAAGATTTTTATTTTTCAACCTTACTTCGTTACCTTTTACCTTACCTGTTCAGTAAGTAGTTTAAAAACAAAATAATATGTAGTAAGCATCCAGATAGGCTGTGTTTCTTTTTATAATTGAAATTAAGGTTACTTTATGGTGACAATGTGTTGCAGATTAGACTTAAGCTTCCACAAATCTTCTGATAACAATTGAAGTGATGAGAAGCCTAATACACATTCACTTTTTTTTTTTCTCTTCCAGTTAATCCAATAGTCTGTGCTTATAGCTGTAGTAATGTTTTGAGAAATCAGGAGAAGTACCTGGGTAGAGAGTGTATTTACTTTCGTATGTTCTCTTGGAATGATGTATTAAATAAAGTGTCACAGAAACTTCAATGTTTTAAGCCTCCGGATTACACAGTCTGACTGTGTAAGGATCTATGGATAGGATAGAATAGGGGACATTTCATGGATGAAGAAGCACCACCACATCTCTCTTAGTTCTCTTCAAGTAACAGAGAGGAAAGAAAAGCTCAGATATGATAAAGAAATGGAAAAATGAAAGGGGAAAAAACCCAGTATCCAATAACTCTGTGAAAATTGTACATGGAGCAAAGGGCCAAGTCATCAACAGAGAAACTCAATTAAATTCTATTAATAAGGTGCACATAAATACACAAGCTAACTACAGTGACATCAGTAGCACATGAAAATAAGTAATTAAACTGTAGTAGTTGTTGTTTTTTGTTTGTTTTTGTTGATTATAGAAATCCAATTGATTTCTCACAGCTGTGAAAAATACCTGGGAAAAAAGCTATAAAACACAAGGGAGTGTAACAAGTTAATGACATCTTAACATGTATGAAGTTAAATGTATGAAACAATTTTAGAAATATCAGAGAAGAAAACTAGATGAGAGAATGCTAATAAATGTTTGTAGAAATTACACTTCTAGTCCATCACTTTCAGGTGTAATAAAAGTACCTATATGAATGTTTTAGTACCTGACAGACAGGAGTTGGCTACTAAATCTTTTTTTTTTTTTACCTTAAAGCTGGATAAGTTTTGGCTCCTATTCTTACATTATTCTTTTATAATACTGTAAAGGTAGTATTATGTAAGTCTATACAGCAGTGATTGAAATAATGTATTTATTCAATTATTTGGAAAAATTTATACCTAAAACAAGAAATGAAGTTTGTGCAGTTCAATACATTTTGTGGATCCAATACGGGAATCATCAGGCAGGACCAGAAGTGATTTTTAAACTCTAGAAATTTCCAAACCTTTTTCCAGGTACAATGCTTAATGCATTGTCAATCTCTGTCCTGCTTCTAGGCATGATGAAATTAAGTTATTCATACATTCACACATACCTGATGTCGTTGGGAAGGAAGGTGCATATTTCAAAAAATCTTTATGATGCAATGGCTAGGTTTGTGGTTTTGACAACTGAGGGATCATAATAAGGGGGAATGGCACACACTATTCCTGCCTGACCCTTTCAGTGTGATTTTTATGGATAATAAAGGCAAATTCTGTCTTGGGTCAAAGTTTGAAAACTCTATCAGTTTAAAATACTTTCTTTTTCTCTGAATTATTCCAACCAGTGTTTCCATAGCAATAGAAACAAAAACCCGCTGGCAGCTTGTAGGCAGGCAGCAGATGACAGCTCTCAGTACCAAATTTCAGCAGTTGACTTTCAAATAACAGTTCCAAGAACCCACAGCAATAACAAGCACAAAGATTTTAGTACAATATTGGCTCCTTCTGTATGTGTTACTTTAAAACAGAAGGAAGACGGCTTGAGAATAGAATTACTATTTAGAAGAATGCTTATGTCTGTCTAGTGATGATAGCTGCATTGGTCCTGCAATGTATGCATTGTGCATAAAAGTAATTGTATACTATTTATGTGATTCCTAAGTGATAGTGCGATATATTGTGGAGAAAACATTTGTTTTCTCTAAAGTATGATAGTATGGGTAAAGAAATTTGCAGAAGGGCTAAAACACTTCAAGTTATGGAAGAGAAGAAACTCAAAAAACTTTGGGGTGGGATTTAGGGTTTTTCCTGAGACCTAGTGAAGGAAGATTCCAATAACAGTGAGAACAAAGAGAGGAAGTGTTTTGGAGGTTCTCTGGAGAGCCTACCAGAAAGCAACAGTAAGACACTGCTTAAGGACAAGTTTTCACTGTACTTCTGAGTCTTCCAGTACTGATCAGGAGCAATTGCAGAGAGTCATCCTGTCAGTGCCAAAACTGCACACCACTTAGAACTGCTTTTGCTGCCAGCAATAACACTGGCTTTTTTCCCAGCGCTGCTGCCTTGTGTGGGACTTGCAAGCTACTCCTACTTTGTAAATCAGATAATGGGGATAAAGTCTTTCTGTATTTTGTTGTTGTTGTTATAGTGTTTTTTTTGCTTTTTTTTTTTTCTTTCCACATCACAGACGTTGATGCTGTTTTCCATGCTAAACCAGAGTTCTAATTCATTGTCCTGGCCAATATTTATTTTGATAAAAGCTGGAAATCCTAACCCAAAGTCTATGTGTGTATAATGAGATTTTCCTTGTGTATAACTTGTATGGTCTAGTTAAATTCACCTTTTGCAGAGTGAAAATCTTGGTATCTGACAGTAACTAAATCCATTTCAATCATGACAGTATTGTGAAAGTTTTGCAGAAGCCCCCTGATTTTTGAAGAATTTTCTGCCTTCATTTCTTTCTCATTGCTCTTTCATGAATGTTTCCTAAAAAAGAAACATTCCACAACCTCATAACCTGAAGAATTATATGTGGTGCAGAAGTATATGTGGTGTAAGGAATACAAACTAAAAGCAGTGCCTTGAAGTTGTCTATTCAAGAACACTGACTTCTCTCAATTTTGCTTGCATAATTTTGAATGTTAATCATTATTTTTGAAACAAACAGTCACCACCACCAACAAAAACAACAAAATCAGAGATTTCTCCAGAATTAGGCGGTACCTTAAGACACTTTCTTTTGTTTGAGTGGCACCATTTCCTGCAGTATACTACTGCCTGAATGACACACAGTTGATTGCTCTTGAGAGGAAAGAGTAGAAAGAACACAGTGCTTTCCTTGGATCCTTGGATTTCCTTGTTTTTCCAGTGGTTTGCTAATGCAGGGTTTACAATTCTAGAACTTTTTGGCTAGTTTTGTCATTCTACTTTCTCTCTTGAATAAAGAGAGGTGAATTAATCTCCCATGTATATTTTCATGTCATGCCCTCATGCTCTCAGTATTTCCCATTATCATATGTATATAATTTCACCTTTGCCCTCAAAGTAAGAGAAAATAATTTAAATTAATGCAAAGAAGTTTTAAGTAACTTTCATACATTTCATTTGTCTTTAGCAATACAAAAATTTAACCCCATGTAAAATTTCTTCCACTGGAAAAATCCTTGAATGTTGTACTACTGACCTACATATAAATAAAAACTAAGGTTGTTTCTGTATGATGCTTAGCATAACAAGTTTATATAACCCCCAAACACTCATGATTAGAAGAGGAAGTAGGTTTCTAGGGGTGCTTCAGTAGTGGAAGAAATAAAGATGCCATTTCTTTGGAGAAAGTGTATGTTCCAAAGGCCATAATAAAAATATTACAGAATTGTTTAGAAATGAGATTCTTCTGTTCCTTTCCAGTTCCAATGTTGTGCAAATCTTGGATGCAGCTCTCTATATCCTAAGCCTAATACTGATGATCATGGGATTAAAATAGGGAATTGAAAAAATTTGTGAGAGTTTAAGCGTTAAACTCCTACCTATTATCTTGTAGATGACCATAGGTTTTCCTTATGACTCTTTCACATTGAAGATATTGACAGATTTAATTTTCTAAGAAATACCATTCAGTTTTGCTTGAGATAGCTGTCTCTTGTAGATTACAATATCTTTGAAGATCCTAAGGAAAAAATATCTTGCCCCTATGAACGGAAACAACAATTGTAATAGCTGTAATACCTGTCAACACACTACTGGGGGGAGTAACATTTTCCACAAACATCTTGAAGGGATAAAGCACTGGGAAATGATGCTGACTGGACCTCAAAATATGAGACAGACAAGTTCAAAATCTGTAACATTTCTTCTGAAATTTTGCCTTCATTAATCTGCAGTGTTAGGGCCATCATGTTAAGAAGCATTATTTTTTCTCATAAAATTCTTCACTTCTTTAGGAATAGATGATACAATTTATTGACTGCATCTTCAGGTTTTAGGGTACTAACATCTATAGTCCGTTGAGTACACGAATTGCCTGTTACTTTCAGAAGAGAGCACAAAAAATATTGATAAGCTTAAAATTTTTTTTTTTTTTTTTTGTCACTAGTAGGTAGTGCTAAATACTGTGTCCAGAGTGTTTGTTACTGCAACAGAAAGAAAAGAGAAACCGAATGTGTAAATAAATGTCGTATACTAACATGATATTAATGTGAAAATGTATTTGTTACGCAACAGAATTAACGAGTCTGTTTTCTACTTGGACAGATGTTTCATTCTCTACAAGCCGAACACACAGCAATGTTAAGTTGCTTAACGTAACTCTCACAGTGACACCTCTTCAGCTATTCACTGTCCATCTGAGGATGACAAATGTAACTTACCTCTACTAGCAAGAACAGAAAGAGGCAGTGATGAGCATCTTATCTGTATCACTCAGATAAGATACATCTAATCTGTATCATTTCATCAGCAGGAAATCCTATGTCAATATTGGTTACTCCAATTGTATTTCATATTAACACCTGTAAAAATATGAACATTGTATTTCACATAATTTTTTATTTTTGACTGCCCTTTTTTCTTCTTTTCTTTTTTCTTTTTTTGGCAGAAAAATAAAGTGTTTGTGCTTATTTAATAGGAAGACCATTTGCACACAGTTATTAATTTCACAATTGGTATACACTTCTGGATTTTTCTTCTCTGGGCTGCTGACATGTTTGTCAGCATATCACCACTATGTGGCTGACTCACATTCATTTTCCAAAGAATTTGCATGAGGTCTAAAAACAATTTGACACTGGGTTTTGTGATGGAACCACCTAGTGTTAAGTAGTGTATCTGAGTATAGTGCTATCTCACGGTGAAAAGATAATGTGAACAGTTTTTAACAAAACAATAGGACACAAAAAGCTTTGTAACAAGTTTTCATAACAGTTCATAACAGTTAACTCTCTGAGAAGTAACTGGGGTAACAGTGAAGGTGAAGTTTGGTTCTTGGTGAAAAGGCAACCATGCACTTATGGTCACTTCCTGCATTACTCTAAATGCAGAATTTGAACAAACTGAAATACCCCTCATCTATGGTCATGTCTCTGAAGGTTGTATGCAGACAGGTCCTCCTATGTCACTTATGTGAAGAAAATCCATCCCTCTCCATAATCTTTTCTTCTGAGTATAGTTGCACAAGAGGGTAAATTTAGGTTAGATATAAGGAAAAAATATTTTACAGTGAGGGTGATGAGACACTAAAACAGGTTGCCCAGTGATGTAGTTGATGCCCCATCCCTGGAGACTATCAAGATGAGGCTGGATAAGGTCCTGGGAAACTGGATTTAGCTGTGGTGTCCCTGTTCATTGCAGGGAAGTTATATGAGATGACCTTTAGATTCCTTCCAACTCTAAGGATTTTATTACTCTACATTTCTATGAAAGTATAAGACAGACACCAAAGCAATTCTTAATGCTTATCAACAAGAAAAGTAGTATTTAAGATAGAAAAGTAGTAGTTAAGATCTCTATTAGCTTAAGTTTTTAATAGAAAAAGCTGCTGTGTAATGCTTTCAGCATGGTACAGAAACAATGCAGTCTGTCAATAGAAAACTCAGGATGTTCCTCTCAGCTACGGATTCTGAATTGAAAACTTAATGCAGTCTTGGATGCTGGAAGGTCTCTTTCTCATGAAATGAAAAAACAAATATCTTAACATCTTGTTCTCTCCATTGAGATGGCAGAAAGTTTCGAATACAAGTTTAAACAGGAAGCCTGCATCCTGAATTTGATGCCTGCTGATTACTATAACAGGAAAAAAAAAATAATTCAACATAGCCTTTACATTTAAGAGTCTAAATAGAGTTTTGTAAGCTTGAAATTCAGTCCTGTGTTTGAAAAAACGTAGTCCTACAGTGTATAAATAAAACCACATATTTTATTTACTTAAAGATTTCCTTTCACACTTTTTCTTATAGAAAGATACAGGCTTGCTTGAGCACCGTTCGGAAAATAGCATCTATTGTCTCCTAATCATTTTTCGTTTAATACTGTTTAGTAGCATTTTGAAAATTGCAATTGTGAACTTAGCCACTTAGTTGTATTTTAAATTAAATTTATTGCAATATGCTTCATGTGTGTCTACTTGCATGCCTCAGTGTACTTTGGCAAAACGTTTGCTTACTTAGGCTAATGTTTGAAACGCCACTTAACAGAAATGTCACAAGTAAAAGAAGCATAATAAAGCTGTTCTACCATTACTCATGTGAATCTTCAAAGCAAGGTTCTGGATTGTGCTGAATTATTTTCTTAAATCATTTGGAGGAGAGACTTGCTCTTCATGAACATATTTCTTTTATCATGTTTTAATTACAAGAAAAACAGTGCAATTCTATTCTGCTCAGAATAAGGTTCATACACACATATATAAATAACTTTATCTAAACTTCAAAGATGTAATTCAGATTATGTTTTGTGTGTGTGTGTGTGTGTGCATGTGCATTTGTAATAAGATAGTTGAACAGATGGGGAAAGCTCAATTTAAAATCAAATATCTATTAAAATAATCTTTGTTACTAAGATATTGTTCATTTACAGGAAGAACATTATGATTCAAACAACTGTTCTATTTAAATATATTGTAGGAGTGTAAGATTATGAATAATTTTTCTTAAGAGTACATGATTATTCTAAAGGAATTTACAAAAATTTCCACCTGAAATTATTCTCATAATGAAGACTTTGACTCCTGCTTCATGATTTTAACACAGTTACTGATTCACAAATGATGGTAAAGAATTTTCACAGTTCCTACATTTAGATCACAGATGTGCTTGTATTATTGATAATCTTCCTCCCCCAGGATATACCATCAAAATTCTTTTCTATAGTTACATCCATGTAACTGAAGGTCTAAATATGCCTAAGATTTGTGGGCTTTCAAACTGAATCATACAAATACGCTGGGTAAAAGTGAAAGGAGGTGACATTTTTCAAGGGAAAAGTGTTCAAATCTATGAAGCAATGAAAACAATTTTTTCTTTGTGAAGTGAGGAAATCCTATTGGTAAATATCATTGAAGTTTAAATGGAATTTGGTTGAGTCCTATGAATAAATATTTCTGGTATCCTACCAGATGATAGAATGTAAGTGCAATTTGCCTTTTTCTTTGATTGCCAAAGGCTGAAATACTATGCCACGTGTTCATCGTTGCTCTACCACTAAATTTTTAATTCATTCTTAATTCTCTTTTCTATAAAAAAACACCTTGCCTGATCTTTTGCACAAACAATGTCTACAATTTGAGTCACAGTGATGAATCATTCACATATGTTG
The DNA here is from genome assembly GCA_013399175.1 of Odontophorus gujanensis. Classification (NCBI taxonomy): domain Eukaryota; kingdom Metazoa; phylum Chordata; class Aves; order Galliformes; family Odontophoridae; genus Odontophorus; species Odontophorus gujanensis. The sequence goes on along the minus strand of VXAB01005927.1, from coordinate 175,752 downwards.
TAGATATCTGCCATTTTCTCTGAAATTGTAAGGCGTTACATGTAATCTTTGAACACAATCAATAGACTAACATCTGTAAGAATTAGAAATGCCAGAAAGAGAAGGCTGCAGTTTTTGCATGCAGTGTAACTAGATTTTCATCCTGAAGCTTATGCATTCATTTAATGAAACTCACTCACCAAAGCCTTTGTCATCATCAAATAACTGTCGTATTACAAATAAGAGAAGGTCGCTCAATTTAAAACATTTGAGGATAACAATTAAAATAGCAGCTATGGAAAATATTAAGCCAGAATCAAATCTTACAACTTACAAGTTTGGTTGTTGACTAAAGCCTATTCTACTTAGTATCCCCATCCCAGGAGTAAGAAGAGAAAGTGGCTGAAAATAACTGACCTTAAAGATCCTCACTGCTATTCATTGACCTGCTTTTGGATGTTCCTGCAGCTAAGCATCAGTAAACTTTTATTTAAAATTGCTCTGATTTAAGGGGTGAGAAACTTGCCTGGCTGAAAATTATTCTCTGTTCTACCTATGAAATCATGCCTGCCAGAATTCTTGAATATGTTCATCAAGGAGCCTCTCTTTTCTTGTTAAAATACCTTTTGTTCAAACAATCTCCTCTTGTTCATCAATATTCCCCACAGCTTCTCACTACTTAAGCTCTGTGAATGCTATCCGAACAGGGGGATGCTGCTACCTTTCTTCATTCAGAGCAGTCCCTTGAAATAAAATTGAATTGAGGTAATCAGCTCTTACAGAGTTTCATCCTAAAGCTGAGACGTATGGGTTGGCTGGGATCGTTGGTGAACTCTCAAGCATTTATATGAATCCTTTGAAGTTTGCCTAGCATTATTAATGGAGTGTAAAATCCTTTAAAGTCAGATGCAGCCATTTTGATGACATAGTTCTGGAACTTCCACAAACAAGCTGAATTAACACCAATGACACTACTGTTACCAAGGCAGAAGTTTACATGAATAATACTGTTGGAGTCCAGGCGTGTTTGAGTTTACATATGTAATTTCAAATACTTAAAATGAGATTTAAGGCAAAATCTAGGTGAGATAATATATAGGGATCAGTTAAACAGAAAAACTGGCATGGGAAGACAGGGAAAGTTATGCTGAAGGAAGTAACTAAGGAACAATAGCGTCCTGCCCAATCAATGTTATTTAGCAGCAGAAGAATTAATTTCTGCAGCATTAATAATGCTTTTCTCCTCTAGGGAACTACTTATTCAAGGATTGACCCGTTGTCTGGCATCGTGTGAGGTGCAATTTTGTTAATTAAATATCAGTCTCTTGATTGTGTTGGGCTCTTCAAATTAACCTATTAGCAGTTTAACACAATTAGATGAATTAAAAGCAGCATCCTTGCTTAAATGAAGATAGTGTTTGTTCTTCTTTAATAGCTCTTTTTGTTTCAGGAAATATGCATTTCCTGGATGTTATAAAATACTATGTTAACCTGGCATTGCAAAGAGTGTCCTGTTTTCTCAGGCTGAATTCCACTACTCTCACTCAGAGTGGCTAACCTTCCCTTCCTAAATGAATCTCTTTAATTGAAGAGAGATGCTCTTCAGGATCCAAGTACTACTCTGTGGAGTTGAAGTGGCATAATATGACCCATGCAGAAATGATGTCTTAAAAATGTTCACAGCAGGGAGATTTGGTGGGTGAGATTTTTAATTTTTTCAGTGAAATCTGTGATTAACAATACATCCTGCAGAACTCATTCTCTACAGTCTCCCCAGTAGCCAAGACTTGGAGAAGTAAACTCTGAGAAAAAATATAAATGTTTGGAAAGCTAAGGCTGGAAACAAGTTTTGGGCTCTCATTTTGTCTAAAAATTAAAAAATATATATATATCTACGTAGCTCTTCATATGTGATAAATTAATGTTGCTCTGTTATCATAGAATTGTCACAAAGTCATAGAATCATTTGAATTAGAAGGGATCCTTAAAGGCCATCTAGGCCAACTTCCTGCAGTGAATAGGAATGCTTACAGCTCTAGCAGGCGCTCACAGACCCATCCAGCCTGACCTTGGGGGTTTACAGTGACCTGGCATCCACCATCTCCTTGGGTGAGCTGTTCCAGTGCTTCATCACCCTTATTTTAAAAAAGCTCCTTCCTTATTTCCAACTTAAGTCTCCCCTCTTATATTATGAAACTATTTCCTCTTTTCCTATCACAGCAGATCCTGCTAACGAGTCTGTCTCCTTTTTTATCATATCCCCCTTTAGACACTGAAAAGGTCTTTCTACCTTGAATTATTTCATTGTGTAGGCAGAACTTGGGGACAGGTGGGTAGTTAGGTGTGATAGGACTCTAGGAAATATTCCTTAAAGAATATTTGAATATGCAGTAGCTAGCATTTAAAAATTGACAGATTTTGCATAGCAATTTTTGGCAGCTTGAGAGTGATAAACTGGCTAAGATTTGAAATGAGCTTACTTTTGGTTTTATTATGACAAAATGTCTGTCAACACAGATAGAGTTGTTTTACTCATATCCATTCAAAGTATTATTTTTAAGGAATGGATGAGATTATGAAATTAGTCATTTCAAATTCTGAAGTTCCTTTTATGGAAATTGATGAGAAAGGCTAGTGGCTATTGAATCCTGAATATGTATAAACCACTGATGAATAATTTTATGAAAAAAGTACTCGTGCCTTTAAACAGTGCAGATACAGAAAACTTCAAAGAATGTTATTGAAACTTCCATTCACCATAGCATGGGCTTTCCCCAGAGAAACTTCTTTACCATAGGAGAGCTCAGAGATGAACCTCGTGAGTCAGCGTGAGTTCTGCCAGTCATTGCAGTGATCCGGCTGTGTTTGTACAAATGCAATTACAAAAGTATGCCTACTTAAGCTGTTCTGCTAAGAGCAAGTAGTTGTGAAGAAAACTGCAGAAATTCACAATTTGATTTTTCATGTGCATACTAAAACTGAAGCATTTTCATTTTTCATTGCATCTCTCATTATTCTCAGTCTAAAAAACAACATTCTAGAAGGGGGAGTTACTCTAAGGTGATGATATGAACAAACCATAAGGGCAAAATAATTTTCAAGAGGTTTCTTTCCTTAAATATTTAGATATTTGTCCAGATTGTCTTCCAATGTGTATTAAATGCTGGAACTTACATATTGCTACCTGAAAGATCTGAGAAGTTGTGCAGTGCAGTTCGTACATTCTTACTGTTTACTCTGTCACACTGCATCTGAATCAAAAGTCAACAGAAGTAGACAGTTCTGGAAAACAGACAGTATTTCTATATTAGTTGGGCTTTTGATGTGGATCACTGAAATCATATCGAAATCTCACTTGCTTTTTCTTAAAAAAAAATTTCTGGATTAATGATTGAATTAAGTTCACATCCTGTTTCGTGTAGGCCTGTTATCTTCTATTAAATTATAACACAGATAAATATATCCTATAATCTTCCTTTTGTTTAATATTATAAATTTTGCTTCTGAGGTAATTCATTAGAAAATATTTTCCCTGAATTTTAGAACATTCATAATATACAGTCTTTCTCTCTCTCTTTGTTTCTCTTCTTCCATTTCACGATTATTTTTATGTAGATGACTATGAATAAACTCTTTTTTTTTTATTTTTATAATAGAAAATTATTATGCTTTAGAGCTTTTTTACATTTTCTCAGGTTTTAGTACTCTGTAAACAAAAAATTGAATGGAATCTTATAATCTAATAGACAATGTGGAAGAAGAAACTAATTCTACCCCAACTAATCTTCTCTGAGTTACAAAAAGCTGGTTTAAACATAATTTATACAGTGTTTAGCACTCTGATTTGGGACAGCTGAAATGAAAATTTTGATTTTTTTAAGAAGATTCTTATGAATTGTCAGCTGCAAATCTTCATTGTTCATCTCATATGTATAACTTTTCTTCCTATAGACCAGGTTCTTCCTCTGACTGCTGTTCCTATGCAGAATTATCTCTAATTCTTAAGCATTTATCATACCTAAAAAATCAAGAGCAGAAGTAGTTCAAATTCCGGCCCAATCCTTCGCCACAAAAAGTAGGGCTATGAAATGTTCAGTGATTCTATATTTAATAGAACTACTTCTGAAATGGATGTTGCAAATTTTGCCTGATTCTCAGATTTTTTTATGAAGCAGTGGGAAGACAGTTGACTGAAACACCAATTCTAATTTCATCACCTTTAAGAAAATATTATCTTTTTATTGACTTGTTGACTCCTTTGATAATTCAAGGTGACTCCATAATTACAGGTGTTTTATTACTTTAGCATTATACTACAAAGATCAGTGCAAAGTAAACAAAGGCAGTGACAGAGCCTTTATTTGAGGTGCAGGCACTATAGAACCAGATACTAGTGATAAGGGGAATGAACTCACCCCTGCCGGTAGCAGATTGGACAAAACGTTCAGATAGGTGTTTCAATTCCCACAATCCTGTTTAGTCTATCAACAGGAAACAAAACAAACAAACAAACAGTATGGCATAAGTTTAGGAGAGCAAATATTGGCAATACTGAGTCTGTTTTAGAGGACAGCTCGAAAGAAGAAAGTAATGAGATTTAAAAATGGCATATACAATCATCTTGAGGATGTTATGATTTTTGCAAACGTTTCTAGAACAGACATCAATAATGCCTGAATAAATGTGATTCATCAGACAGTGAATTTTAAATTTGTCTCGAGGGTTTTCCAATACCTTGATGTGAATTCTAAATATGTGTTGAGACTATTAAACATCAGAGGCTGTACATACACAGAAACCATTTGCCAAATCTTCCTGCTATGTTTCAAGACAAGTATATTTTGATCTGTAACTGATTTCTTGTGTACCTCCAGGAGAGCATCATGAGGAGCTGTAATAATTTATGTGAGACAGTAAAATCTAACAGATTAAGTGTAGAAAGAAAGATTCATCTACTTTTCCCAATTTGATGTGTTTATGCTTATACATTTGATATGTTTATGCTTGTACAAGATTGCCTACAAATTAGGAGTATTTTTAATATTTAAATGAGAAGATGTGATAATTTATGATGAAGTACTAGGAGATATCCTGCTCAAAGCAGAGCAAGAATTACGTAGTTAGTTGGATGACCCAATAAATTCAGGAATGCAAGATAAAGGAATAAGCAACAAAATCTTTAGAAAATTACTGTCTTGGTAACTCTGTGGTATGCATAGTCTACCCAGCTGCCACAGAAGAAATGATCCATGTAGGAGAAAAGAGGAGAGAAAAATTACAATGAAATATGATGGGTAAAAGTTTTCAGTTCAAAAATATTGAGTCATTTTAGCATGACTATGCTGCCACTGCCATATCTATTTACTATGTTTAGTACTTACTGCTTCCTCTTTAGGTAGCTTACAGTTTGCTGCAAATGTACAACGAAGATGATACAATAACTGCTGAATAATGGATTCTTAATGATTCAGCAATTGAAATGGAAAGACATAAGCTATGTTTATATGTTCTATCTCATGTACTTTATGTAAGAATTTTTGTTTCCTTTTCAGTATGGTCCAAAGTTCTTCTTCCAAAATTAAAAGTAATTTTAAGTGCAACTACTATGAGCATACTTAGAAGTATACACCCACAGAACCTTCTACTTGGTCTTGTTTTGTTCATTTCTGTGTGAAAAATAGAAAATCTGCACAGGTAGCATATTCCTGTGGACAACTGTTGGATTGGCTTACATTTATTGCATCTTAGATGGGATTATTAGGAGTTTGGAATATTGGCACTGCATAAATTAAAAAACTGTAATTCTTCAGTAACAACAGAGTGAATAAAATATTTATTTAGAATAATATTTATGTAGGAATTTCTAACTTCATGAGTATTACCTACTACATTTGCTCATGGGTAGCAGTAATAGAAAGCTTTCAAAAGCTGAATGATTCTTTGCTTTTCCAGTGCACTGGGAAAATATTAGGTTAATCATCCTTATGACTGCAGGAATGAAATAACCATGAATGATTGTGCTATCTTGCTTTGTCTGTAGTACAACTGAGATAGAAAGTCAAAAAGTCATGCTTTAACTTCTGGTAAAGCTGTCAGGACTTGAAAGTAGAAATTATTCCTAGTGGCACAGTTGTTTGCGTATACACCTTCATAGGGAAAGAAGAGAAAACAGATCAGTGACATTGAAGAAGATAAAATCAAACATGAATTTCAGTTGAATTGTTTATCTAGATGTCTTTTGGTAATTTTTCTCATTCATAAGTAATAGCTTATATCTTCAGACAACTGGGACACGTGCAAGTTTCCTTGTATTTTGGATGAAAATTAAAATTATCATGGGTGTTCAGGTTATCACTTGGTTAAGTTACTGTTCCCTATTTTTCCTTGGAATCTCTAAGCAAACAATACTGTAGCACATTTTTCGCTTCTGTAACTTGCATCACTGAGCTGTGTGTGAAAAGATGGTTCCAAAAGGCCATAGTCCTAATTTTGAAGTGTTCAGGATTGACAGCCCATCATACTAGAAAGGAGTCAGGAGAGAGGAGAGCAGAGGAGTGCATGTGACCATGTGCGAGACAGTTGTGGAATGAGTCACAGTGGGGCATGTCAGAATGCTGTAAAAGGGGCATTGTCATGGCACTGTGGCTTAGGCCTTCAAGAAGCGCAGCGTGCACCTGCTAGTGGCCATGGGTTGGGTGTTCTTCATTACCCTGGTGTTAATAAGAATCATCCCACTGGGAATTAAACACATGGATGGGAATATGCATGAGCAAGTGCATCCACTGGCCAACACTGTACATGAGTGGCAAGTGCCAACTGGTGGAGGAATTGGTGGATGACTTTCTTTGTGCCTGCCAAGGACTCTCCTGCCATGGCTTTGTGCCCTGGATACAGCCAGCCACTGGGGTGCCCTGTGTCTACAAAGACTGCAGTCCCCACCAAGACAACACCCTCTACTGCCTGCTTGTGCCCTGAGGCCTCCTCCTGGGCACATTTTCCATGTCAAGCTGGCAAAGTAGCGGAGACACTGGTGAGGAAGTCCTGCCTTCCCATGAATCTGGAATGCACCTGTGCAAGCATATCCCCTACACTGGGGCTTGTGCTGTGCTTTCTCTACCACATTCAGGATGAGCTGAGAGAAAAAACAGGAGCCCAGCCTCCTTGACACCTTCTGCAAGGGCTCCTAGCTGCACATGGAGAAAAACACACACTGGCTCCAGAACCAGGTGAAAGCAGCCAGGAAGGCTCAGCCTCAGTCGTGTGACTGCTGCCTGAAGGTACTACCCCCCCCCACTGCTGGTTCAAGGTCAAACTGCCTGTCCCCTCCATGAGCATCTTCTCCTTTGAGATGACTCTTGGGGTGCAGCTTGATGACTTGGACACTTTCCTGAGCATTGAGTAGGTTGAAGCAGGTCAAGTGAGAGGCACTACTAGTGGATCCTGTTGCATTCACTGAGGGTGGAGAATCTGCCCAACCCAGACACTTTCTGGGTGCTGCTGCTGATGCCAGTTAATTGCTTGTGTGAAGAAATGCTCTGTCTGTGGGAGTCCTCACAGGATTTTGTGGGGGAATGTGGGCATAGGGTGCTGACCACACCACCGCCACAAAGCTGGGAAGCATTTCCGGAAAGAAAGAACCACAGACTGATTGAGATTGGAAGGTACTTCCACAGGTCACCTAATCCTAGAAGAATAGCAAGAATTGAACTCTTTTCGACTGATGCTAATCTAATTTTACATCACTTAAAAAGTCAGCATTAGTAGCCTGTGCATTCTTTTCTGAAGCCTTGAAGCTAGAAATTCAATTGGTCACAGAGAGTCCAAGTCTGTTCAACCTTGAAAAAAGAAGAGTCAGAGGGGATCTGATCCATGTCTATAAATATCTAAGGTGTGGGAGGCAAAGGGACGAGGCCAGACTCTTCTGAGCAATGCATGGTGATAGGACTAGGGGAGATGGCCACAAACTGAAGCATAGGAAGTTCCACACAAATGTGTGTAAGAACTTCTTCATTGTAAGGGTGACAGAGCCCTGGCACAGGCTGCCCAGAGAGGTTGTGGTGTCTCCTTCTCTGGACACGTTCAAGACCCGCCTGGACACCTACTAGTGCAACCTGGTTTAGGGAACTGCTTTGGCAGGGGGATAGGACTCCATGGTTTCTAGAGGTCCCTTCCAACAGCTACAATTCTGTGATTCTCTTATTCTGTGAAAAGTTCAATTTAACAAACAATTTCCTTTATCTATGAGGTTCCCCATCTAGATGACTTGATGAAGAGAATAGATGCAATATTTTGGATTTCAGCAAAGATATCTCTCAGGGTATCCTTCTGGATCAACTGGCCAGCATACACCTGGACAGAAACATAATACAGTTTGTAAACAGGCGGCTGCTGGGTCGAGCTCAAAGGACTGTAGTAAATGGTGTTACATCAGGCTGGCAGCCAGTCACTAGGGGGTTCCCCAGGGTTTCATTTAAGGACCAGTCCACTTTAGTGTTTTTATGGGCGACATGAATACAGAACTGCCCCTCTGATTATTATCCCTTTTTGACAGCTCAGGCTGACAGCGATGAAGTTGTTGAGAGAAGCCTGAGGATTATCAAAAAGTACTTAAGGGGACTGAGGAGGTTAGTGGATGGAGTGGGTGTATAGGTTGCATTTTCCTCTCTCTCTTCAATGGCAGGAAAGGATACTGAATGGAACAGGAAAACCTATATCATAAATACATGGCTGAGAGGCTTGTGAAACACAGGCATTTGTTGTTTTTTTTTAACCATAGGGCTGTTTAGTCGGCACCTGGTCTGTTGGTTGCTGATGTGTCTCACCTGTCTCAAAGAGGGAAACAGATCCTTGCAGGGGAAATGACAGGGCTCACTGAGAAAGCTTTGAACTAGATATGAAGGGGAAGGGAATAAAACCTGGCCTGCTAGAGATGAGCCTAGAGGAATGATGATGGGATTAGGGGGTGAGGCAAGGCACTCAGCTGAAGTGCATCTACACAGGCATGGGCAACAAACAGGAGGATCTGAAAGTCACTGTGAGGAGGCAAACTGTGACTTAGTTGCCATTATGGAAATGTGGTGGGATTGCTCGCCAAGTTAGAGTGCTGTAATGGATTGCTATAAGCTCTTCAGAAGGGACAAGCAAGGTAGGAGGAGTGGTTTGTAGCTCTGTACTCTTGATATTTTCTGCCATGGCTTTGTTCTGCTACCCACTTGATTTCTTTTTTGTGTGTGTGTATTTCTTTTTCTTTTCTTTCTTTTTGTCCCCTTAGCAGATGGTTCTTTCCTATGCCTAATTTTTTCATTTGTTTTCTCTCTTTCGTGCTGACAGACAGATGGGGGACTAGCTGGCTGGCACTGAAAATGTTGTGGAGAGATCTAGTTTCCATCTCACTATAAGAACAGACTGTTCTTGTGGTATTTCTTTGCAAATAGAAGGAGAACACTCTGGAGTGCCAAATGGCATCTTCCTGGGACTGCTCTGTTCTTATGGCATTCCAGAGAATCCACAAAGATGTTTGAGGAAGTATTGGAAAAAGTGATTTGTGTCCTTTTGAACTCCATACATCTACTGTGATTGTATATTAAGTATCTGACCTATTCAGCAGTTTTCTTTTGAATGATACCCTGAAAGACAAATGTGGAAGGATAGCTCGATTATACTCTTCCAGTGCAACCCTAGAGTTCTCAAAGCACAAAATGTTTTCTGATCTAAGCTCATCTAATGTATTCCTATTTGAGCATCCTGGATCTAAGAAGTACCATTAATGTGCATCATTACATTCAGAAACATGCTATAGAATACTTCTGCCCCTTTTTAGGTGGTAAGTTTAATAGGTAAATAAATCCATGTTGTTGATTTTATTTTTAAAATTCATATAGGCTTGATTTGAATAGTAAAATAAATTTCTGTTGATGTGTGGAATCAAACTCCTTAACCCAGAGTTAGGCTATAAAGCAGGTACGCATTTATTCAGTGGTGCACATGCATCGGGTACAAGGGGGATCATTCCACCAAACTTGTACACCGACAAGCAAAACCTCATTACGCATATAAGTCAAGCTTGTACATATTCAGCAAATTTCCTGGAAATCACGTACACATTCATTACATTTCCAAGAACTTTGCACACTGTCCTTCCTCCTTGTGCTTGTGCCATTCATTGTAGGGGGTTCCTCCTGCTGGTTGCTGGATGAAGGCTCATCATCTTCTTCACTGTCAACTTTTAACCTCCCCGGGAGGAGCTCCCCCTAACCGGTTTCTGCTTGCTTTACAACTGTCATATCTTAGCTTAAATAGCTTGGTCTGTCCTGTCTCTGCCTAGAAATCCTTGGCCTGTCCTGTCCTTCTACCATATTGTGTTTTCTACATTCCTCCTGCCTAACTCATCCTTGCAACTAGACAGATTTCCTTTGTTTTATTCCTTCTGCTTAACTCACTAATGCAATTTTATACCTCACTGTTCCAAAATACTTGTTCATGCTTACACTTGAACAGTAAGTAGCCTACACGTAGGAAGAATGTCCTATATGCAGCTAATAGTTTCTGGGAGCATAGTCTTTTGTTCTTACTTTCCATGTTTTGAAAAAAACAAACAAACAAAAAGAAGGTCTTACCTTTCTTGTTAAAATATAGATAGGGAAATTCTGCAAAAATATCCTTCTTGGAAGGGAAAAAAAATAACACATAGAAACATTACTACATGGACTGGTTTTGAGCAACTTGAATCTTTCTGCAGCTGAAACTATCTTCATATGACATTCAGAATGTTGAAATTCAGTAAGTCAAATGACTTTATAATTATAGTGGACTAAAGTACCCTAAAGCTGAGGATGGATTTTTACCATTTATATTTCCTTTACTAATTTAGAAGCACATTTTTGTTCAGAATAGAGTTTGAAATACTTAAGTCTGAATTTACTTTGTGAAAATAATTACTTGAAATGGTAAATAAGAAAAGAGAATTTGTCGACTTGTTCCTTATGACTCATTTAATTTATCATATTTGGAATTGTCATATGTGTATTTTTATTCATTTTGTAAGCAGTATGTAAAACAGTACTTTGAGGCAGATCTGTGGTTAGGAATCTGGGAGCCAGAACAGATTCATTACGTCCATCTTCTGCAGCAAATGAGCTTAGACAGACATTGATGGATATATGCTACAGAGAATTGACGCTTAGTGCATGAATTTTCCTTTGTTCTCTTTACTAAGACAGCCAATCATCCTATTTTTCTCAAAAATATCAGGCAAAAAATTAAAAAATTATCTGGAGAAGAAGTCCAAAATCACTTAGGGAGCATGTTTGTTTTACTGAGGAAAATTAAGTTCAATTTTTGTGTCTGTGTTTTATTTGATATTTGGATCTTAGTGCCTTTTGGGGAAGAGTGAGGACAGGAAGAAAAGTAGTTTCACTTTGCTAAAAAATTTCCTTTCAAATTCTGAGACTTTGGGATCTTGAACACAGTACTGTGACATACATAACACCTTACTGGTTTGCGTTTTAGTATAGGCAGTAGTAGAAGGTAGGCCACCACATTCACTTCAGTGGAGTACCCTACAGAAGATGCTATACTGTGTTTTTCTATTTGGTGCTTTTCCTTTCAAACTGTTCACCTAGTCAGCTATGGAAATAGTTGAACATGTGTGTGTATATGTATATATTTATGTTGAATGGACGAAACAAATACATAACAAAAGTATTATTTAGATTTGTAGATACTTGTGTAAACATAGCGTATTAGATTTAAGGGTATAATTTGATTGTTGATCTTGTGCTTGATTTCAAGAGTGATAGAGATGAATAAAAATGATCGGTGGAAAAAGTGCACTAACAAGAACTTCTTTTTATTTTGTTATTATATTTTAAATCAGTCTGACATTGGTATGATGTCTCAGTATTCAATTAACAAAACAATTTTTAAAGATGTTAATCACATCAAAACTGTAAATAACTAAATAGTTATAACCCTAAATAGCATTGAGTAGTTTTGAAAATCTAGTTGACTGTTAATGGCCTAAGAGCTTCTCAAGTCTAGGGTATTATGTCAATCAACTTCAACCTCATGGTGAGTTGATATGAATGCAGCTAACAGAAGTTTTATATGAAGATTCTCATCTTCAATTTTCTAGTTTAGGTGCCTCCCAAAAAGCAATAGTAATGGCCCCTGAACTCACCTAGTTGCTATTCTCAAACTAACAGTGTCTCATTTATAATTAGAAAGGTCTCATTGTATGTCATTTTTCATTAGTTGTTTCTTACTAATTCACTTTTTCAAGGAGTCTGTGTTTAACAGTTTTAGCCTCTTCATGTTTCAGAATTAATTGTGAATAAATCAAGTAGGGAAGATTAGCTAGTAATTTAGGTAGTCTTGATGAGTAGATAGAATGTTTTCTGGCCACTAATTTTACTATGATTTCAATGCATTTTCTATTAGGTATAATGGATAGCCATCTAAAGTTGAAGTAAATAGTTATATTAAAGTACCATTTTGTAGAATATTTAGAATCTAAACATGTCATTTGCAAGAGAAAGTTCTTAACAGTGATCCTTATGGACTGTGGTATTATATTGGAAGTTGAGTTTGTGGCCTTTGTAGAAATGTTTAATCACATAGTTACTTAAGTGTAATAGAAAACACACAAAGGAAAAGTAAAATGTCAGTAATTCATTCTTCTTAATATATTGTCTGTGAATGGGATTTAGACATCAAAATGCTGTAGTTTAAATTATTGCTTTGATTACTCAACGTAGATTGCAATCTCTTGTTGAAAGACACAAATCTCAAAATACAGATTTTTATCTGCTGTCTGATATAACTTACTACAAGAGAACAGAACACTGATGCTACCTGTGAGAACATACCATAAATTGTTATTAGAGGTCTAAGCTGATGAATGCATAATATGGACTGCTCCTGTATTCAGTGTGAATAACTGCTCCCAAAGTCAAAGTGAAGTTAGAATTAAAAGCCAAACTGTTTAGGTGTATGATTTGCATGCTTTACTGTGCAATGATAGTCAACGGCACTGCTGTTGTTAAGCTTGAAGAATGAGGTCAAATCGTATCTTTCTTTCCTTCTTCTGTTCTTCACTCCCTGTAGAGAACCTTGCATTCACTTGGTTTGCATTTACAAGGCTGCTATTTTCAATTCTGCAAGTCAAACATCACGATTTGAATTTAAGAATATAAATAAACATGCAAGAAAACAAGCAAAAATAATCTCCAATAAGACAAAGAACTCCATGCATTTTTTTTTCCCGGACATTGAATTCTCAATATTTGAGAAAATATTTGTACCATACAAACTTAATCTGACTTTTTAAGATAACTCTTGATTTTTTTTTTCCTTCTGCCTACCATCTGTAAACCTTCCTAGTTTAGATCCATCATCACCATCAGCATAAGAGCTGTAGTTCCTTTTTAAACTTGGTTGGGAGCAAGGTTTGTTTCTCTGCAGAAATCCTTGCTTATGGAATCTAATCCAATACAGAGAAACAAGCCAGAACTAATATTATCCATGTGGGTTTTAGGTCAGAACTTAAGAAATCTGTTTTTACCTACCAGGAATACAGTGCAAGACAGTTATGATTTCCTTAAGTGATTTCCTCTTTGACAGAGGAAAAAAAAAAACAAGGAAACACCTCATCACCTTCTCAGAGGTATTATTTTCAACTAGAACATAAGCAGCTATAAACAGTATCTCTCAAAATGCCTGAAAGACAGTAATTTTGGTGGACAGAAGATCAAAAGGACATCAGAGCTCAATTCTAACCAATACTTCAGGCTTCACACCCCTAGAACTCAGGAAATACAGAAAGCAGAAGAAATAGAAAATGAGATTGTTAAATGTAAGGAGGTGATAACCAGCTAGCTTGTCCTGTTGATGGACAATACTACATTGAATGTAAAACACAAACCCTGTAAATATAAATAATTTTCTCTTGATGTGTTTTATTTCAATAGATTATGCATTTATTTTACACTGAAATAATTGTTGTAGTATTAAATTTAAATATTTCTACATTTAGTTCCCATTTTCATTTTCCTTATTTTATCAGTATAATACATTAGAGGTATAACAAACCAAAATAGCAAATATCAAATGGAAAATGTTTCTTACAACACAGAGCCTTAGAATATGTTGATATATTTATTTATTCTTTTATGTCACAGTCTCCAAAATCTGAAGTTTGGTCATCCTTAGAAATTTACTATTTGTTTTATATTTCTTGGTGATTCTGTTTTATTTTATTATAGTTGCTTGGAAAACAAGGTATTACTGTACTAGTCAACCGATATTTCAAGAGTGACCCAGCTCCATATCCACCTGAAAGTTATGAACAGTACACATATGTTCTAACAACTGTGTGCTACAAAAAAGGGCAAAGTTATTTGGGAGCTGGGTACCAGTATGCATAATCAAATGGGGANCAATCCCTATATCTCTTGTACATCCTCTAATCACTTCATATCAGCTAGATTCTACAAGCCTCCAGTACACCAATATCCTGAGATGGAGATAATCAGGAAAGAGTCACCAGATGGGGCAGCAGTGCTGATGGGAAGCTGCCTGCTTTTGCCAGTTGGACTGCCAGCCCAGTTCCTTTTTTTGTCATTTCCTCACTTCTAGGAGTCTAAGAGGCAAAAATCTATCCTTCTTTTCATCATTACTTGTTCTTGAACTTACACTGGTTGTCTTCTGAGCTGAATTTGATTTAGAATTTGTCCAGCTGTGGCTCAGTCACATCATTTGGCCAAGGGGAAGAGAACATTCTGCTCTTCCTCATTCTTCAAGCACAAAAGCAGGCAGTTGCTCTCTTCTGAGGATCTCTCTCTACTCATCTCAGGTGGGGAAAAATCAGATCAAGACAACAGCCATATTTAATACTGTCGAGTGAAAAACTGAGTATCAACAGCAAAATCCCAATTCCAGTGCAGAAGTTCCCTTTCACTGCAGAAATACAAAACAAACAAACAAAAAAACCTACAGTGAACAGAGGAAACATTTTGAGTTTGCAGTGTATAGACTGGTTTATACTTTCACCATAACTCTTATCTCAGCTGATTCCATAAGCAGGAATGTGTTCACTGCCATCACACAGCCAAGATCTATCCAGTTGACAAACATGGAGTGAAGTATTTACGGCACTATCCTCTGTGATTTGCTATAAGGCATGAGATTGGACTTTTGCTATCCTCCTTATAAAACAACTGGACATAAAGGGAGAGAGAGCTGTATTCTGCTTCATAGGCACTCTGTTGGTTTACCGTTCAGCTTACGTATCACCACAGTATTTAGTGGGCAGACTAGATCCTGCCTTATGTATGGCCTAAATTGACCCTGAATGCATCTACTCATGCCCTTTGCTGCCTGGGAGCATATGGCCTCATTACTGTAATGCAATAACCTATCTAATATTTTTTTGCTTCTAATCAGGGTTTATTAACTTGGCTTCAGTCAAAACTAGCAGAAGCCACACAGCTTCCAGCTGGCTTGGAGTACAGAGTGAGCACATGATCTTCTGTGAAACAGCCCAAGTCCATAGCCCAACTTAATGATGCTTTTAGAAATCAATTTAGATTGCTCATAGCCTAAGTTGGGGAAGGGTTGTGGAAATCAGAACTTGATTTCCTTTCCCCTTCTCACTAAGCACTCAGCAGTTTGGAATAAAAATTTATAAAAGGCTGTTTAAGAAGTATGTATTCATCAACTATTATGTGATAAAAAGAGGTTATATTGAGTATAAATAGGAAATAAGAGATGATAATTACTTTGTATCAGTATCATTGTTAAGCAGCTCCTTTTTTATACCATTTAGTCTTCAGCATTTCTCAGTGACACACTTAAAACCATTACCTTTTTCACTTGAAGTTCCTGTGTGTTGTTATAAATACTTTCTGTTCTTGTCTGAAGGTAGACTGAAAAACAAAATATGTCATTCTAAACAATTCATGTTAAATTTCTAAATTATTGGTAACTAACTTATATTGAAGTGCCAAAAGAAGCAAATATCATGCCTAATTCTGAATGTACTTGCAGTGTTATTTCTTTCTGCCTTCCAAGATCCTTGATTTGGAGGTGGAGTGATGAAATATGGCGAGTAGGTTGAGTTGGTGACACCACCTGCAGCACTGTTACATGCAAATGATTCACTTGGATACATGGTCTTTCTTCCAGTCACTTGTGAAAAAAATGAGATTTCTTTCAGTGTTTATTTAGTTTTGATAGAGACAAGAATTGATTTTCTTTTGAATTCACAGTTCTTCATATACTGTAAGGTTTGGAGGAGAATTTGCACTTCACTTGGAAGTATATGTATACATTAACTTAGTGTAATCTAGTTCTGTGTGTAGTATCTTCCTAGAAATGTTTAGACTTTTTAATAATGTGCACCACTGATTTTGATTTATTTATTTATTACTAGTAGGAGAAAGAAAATATTAATCTTTAATTTGTATACTTCTTAACTTTATCCCACTTTACTTTATCTTGTTCTATAGTTAAAGTATATAAAGCATTTTGTATCCACATCCTTAGAAGGTTCCCAGTGGCCACAGGAGAAGGTGTTGATTCATTATTGTGTTTGACTTCTATATTAATGTGTCAGAGACCTGAGCATAAACTAATACAATGTCTCAAATGGAATGTAAATCGGGAAAAAATATCCTATCATAATAACTAGTTGTGAAATTATTTGATTTTATTCTTTCGAACTGTGAAACAAAAATACATCTTTTGTCAGTATAATTGGTGTGTGTGGTGTTTTGTGCAGTCAGAACTCCTGTCCAGAAGACTGGCTGAAAATAGACTGGAAACATTGTTCGGTTCAGTGAATACCTTTTTTGTTAATGTATGATACAAGATGTGAACTTGTAGGAAAACAGGTACTGCAGAGAGCCATGACAGTTGTATTTGATTTCGTCTTCATACATGAAAGAAAAAGAATGCTAAGTAGTAGTAGTACTCCTTATTTCTGATTAAGTTTTCAGCTCAGTAAGTTTTTTTTTTTCCTTTCTTTTTTTTCTTTTTTTTTTTTTTCCTGCGCTCGTGGCACTAAGATTATGCGCAAGACAGATGCTCAGCCCCAAGCCACCCTCCTCCTGTGGCTTTCATGCCTCCGGTTTGATTGAATATGAGCACAGCAATGTTTTTTTCTCCTTGAGACAGTCTGACAAATGTTCTTTGTGTGAATGGTGCACTTGGTTGCTCTAGTAAACAGTCTTCTTTTTATCCAGATGTCAGGAGAAGCAATGGCTTCCTCACAGTGCACCTGAACTGTACTGCATCACATTCCTCCGGGGAGTCAGAGGCTACAGATTCAGTCTGACACTTCTTTTAGCCAATTCACAGGTGATTGTAATCAGGCCACATGCTTCTTTTCCATGGAAAGACTGTAGATAGCTTCTTTTATTCAATGAACTCTATGGCATTTGCTTCGTTCTCAGGAAACTTTACCACCAGAAGGGAACTGTTTTTAGTCGCACAGCTGTGCAGCAGGAAAGAGAAATGCAAGAGCTCAAGCTCTTAAATAAGGCAGAACTTGAGAACCGGGAGTAAGGAAACAAAAGTTCTTAGGTCTTGTGAGGAATCATGACTTGTTCCCTCTCTCATCATTATCATGCAAGCTTGTTGTTTTGAATTCCGTGCTGGGAATTCACATTGAAGCTCTCACTGGTAAGAGAAAAGATAATCTGAAAATCTTCTGAAAACTATGTGGATGAATTAATAATTCTCCAGAATTTCTACAAGCAATACCAATAATTTAAGAATATATATATGTATGATTATTACCTTTGCAGTATGTGAGTGTATGGTGTGAGTTCGGCATCCACTCCTTACCTCTTTCTAGCAGGCTGGAGCTCTGTCCAGAACTTCATTTTATAGAGAAAATAGTTTATCTTCAGCTTCCAAGGCTGAAGTTAAAGCTCCGTTGAGGACTGTTTTTTTTATTATTATTTTTTCTTTTTTTTTTTTTTTTTCAATTCAAAACCAAAAGAGTAGTGTTCCATTATTCATTATACTGTTTGCAAGGAATGGGATGTGATTCAGGCTGCTCTTGTTTGGTCATGAGTACAAAGCCAAGAAATACATCCTTGAAGAGGGAAGTCTAGCAAGCCACCCAAATGAGGTGACAACTTAGGTATAACAAAATAAGAAGTCCTGTAAGGACTTTGACAGTTTTCATTAACACAACATTGTCTGAGGGAAATACCTACTTAGCCAGTTCTGGCAGCAAATCAAGACAACAGTACAAGGAGTGTAATTACCTTGGGCACTGAGCCAAGTAATTTCTTACTTGAATATTCATGCAAAACACATTAAGGATTTGACATAAATAAGAGTATCAGTATGCCTTTTATTTTAAATATCATGTTATTGACTTAAAACTCTTAAAACTAACTAGGAAAATCACATGTGGAAGCTTCTTGAACTAAGCAACCTTGCTGGAAGAGTATATTAAACTTTATTTTTTTTAATTTAGAATATGGCTTAGAAAGTTCTTTCTGCGAAATGATCATAAACACTTGTCTGCCTCATTCAGACTTTGCATGATAGTAAAGCAAAAAAGCTAAAACTATCAGTTTCTTGAAATGGAAGGAGCTGGCATGTAGGAAGAAGCACCAAACCTAAAGATAATTTCTGGTGGCCTTCAGAGGCTCCCATTATTTTCCCATTGTTAGCCTGAGATTATAAGAGATAATGCAGGTTAATTACTTGACTGAAGACATCTACTAGTATATTTATGCTATAAACTATTAAAAAGTAAATAGTTACATGATATAATTCCCCATCCTCTCAAACATAATTCTTGTGGAACATACATTTCCACCATTTTTGAAATCGTGATCATTTTGTGTAATCAGGAATATCACTGTGTGATTCTGTGATGAATATCTTTCATCATCTATAATAAATATCTGAACTGAGTGAGGGGAAGAGTGCACATATTAATATTTTTACAGTAGTTTTCTTTTATATTTTTATTTTCATTAACTCATATTGTTTTTATATTAACCAACCAAACCAAATCCACCACAAATACATTCAAGAGAGATGTAAAACGAAATATTAGTTCCGTAGCTGTAGCAACAAGTTAATTAATCTGTCTTTCAAAAAAAAAATGAAAGCAAAAGCCAAAGAAACAAAATGTCTTTCAGGGATGCAATCAGTATGATCCTGTCAAAACATTCAGATTCATTTAGCCCCTTCATTGATTACCTTAGTCTCACATTTAAAAACAAAAGAAAACACCTGAAACAAAATTAACAGAATAGCCTACCAGATTAAAAACACCTGAAAAATTCCCACACAAAGTCACAACGACATAATGCAGCAAAATTTGAAATGGATTCTACTCTGGCCATCAGTGGAGATACTCATATATTGCACTTTGTGAACTGGGATTTTAATTCTGATAACAGCACCAACTTTCATATTTTAAGTTAGATAAAAATGTAGAAGTTGTGCTAAAAAAAGTATATAGTTAGTCTTTTTTATTGTTGTTGATATTTTTTAAATTGTTTTAGACCTTGATTTCCAAAACATGATTCATTGCAAGTATATAAATTTATTTTGTTTTGGTCTCTTCTTAAATAATATGAAAAGAAATAGCCCATTAGAAGTACAAAATCTCATTTTCTGCAAAATGTCAGTGTGCCAGGTAATTCTTCATGATTAAATACACTAAGAACAGAGAGTCTGAAATCTTTTAATCTGAGTAGAATTCATTTGGTATGTAAATTAAGAAGGAAAATTGTGCAGCTGTGAAGATAGGAACTTCCGTACTCTAAATCAAACTCTTAATGTCTTTGCACCGGTTCATCTTTTATTGAAAGTTTCATTAATTTTTTGTTAACCTTAATAACAGGCATGTAAGAGAACTTCAGAATGTAATTGACCAAAGGGTTTTTTCATTTTAAAAACAGTATATACGTATATATATGCATGTGTGTATACTTAGGAATCAAATACATTTTTACCTGTTCCTTCAAGCTGTTATTTTCTTTCAGTATCCCAAAGTTGGGCAAGATCTCATCTCACTCATATTTTTAAATTCTAATGTGATCTCTTTTTCAAAACCTTTGATACTTTTCCCTGAACGAAGGGAGAAGAAGATGAACTGACGGCAAGACTAGGAAGGCAGGTATATTAAGTAAGAGCAGTAAGATGATTATCTGTTTTCCCCTGAATTAATTAGTGTGTGAAATAAAGGGCATCAGCCTTCAGTTAGCTTACTACTGCTTCTGAGTGTGGAGGAACTTGTGACTTCAATTAGTTTCATAGTAAGCAACCAGTGATTTTTGATGAAAAAAGCCAAAACAGTATGAACTTCGGGCATTCAAAAATGTGATTTCTTGTTTTCCATATCTTCCTTACTCAGCATTTGTCTTGCATTTTTCATGTTAGAAGTTATAGATATACAGGGAAGAGTTTTTCTGTAATTCAGTTGAAGACCCTTAGACTTAGATTCTCTGGCTGAAAACTTAGAAAAGTCCAAACTATTTCAGTTTCATGAAGAAGTCTCAAATAATTTGGATATCAGTACTATAGATACAGGTGAAATAATTCTTGAACAGTGTTCAATAAAGAAGCAAGTTCTTGAAGAAGCAGTTTTAGGCTTCATCTGATCTAGCAGGAGGTAACATTTTTAACCAAGTTTAATTAAGAGGATATGTTTTACTTATTGTATCCCAGTAGGAACTGTATGTCATCATTCTTTGTGTATATTATAACTTCATATTTTTAATTAATGAAAGCAGATTTTTGATCCTAAAATGAATCACAGTCTTTTTGAATGCTAACAGAACAGTGGATGAGAATTATGATTAATTTATACTTGCAACAATGTGATGGACCAGTTCTTGTCTTATCACAGAACCATTCAATGTTTTTCTTGATGTGTTGCTTTAACTCGAGTCTGATTGTGAGGAAAAAGTCCTTTTTTTTGCTTTTTTTTAATAGTGGCCACATACTTAAGCTGTCCACGATGTGTTTTGCCCTTGTACTGTACTTAAGAAAAACGAAGGATTTTTATATATTTAACTCTATCTCCCGAATATCTAAAATGAATCGTTCTGTCATAGTTTTCAAACTATGAAAGCATTTTAAACTTTGTTTTCAGAGGACACATTTCACTGTCAAAGATTAGCAGTTTTGTGTATATGCTTAAATGCATGCTTCCCACTGATCTTTTTACTCTTCATGTTAGATTTTCAGAAAAGACAGGAATCTCCTAGAAGGACTCCACTGAAGGGCCACAAAGATGATAAAGGTCCTGGAGCATCTCCCTTATGTGGAAAGGCTGAGTAACTTGGGTCTAATCAGCCTGGGGAAAAGAAGACTGATGGGGGATCTGATTCATGTTTATCTAAAGGGAGCTGGAAGGATGATGAATGAGGACAGGATCTTCTCAGTGGTGTGTGGACAAGGAGCAATGGCCTAAAATTTGAACATAGGAAGTACCATATGAACACGCAGAAGAACTTCTTTATGGTGAGGGTGACAGAGCTCTGGAACAGGTTACCCAGAAAGCTGTGGAGTGTGTTTCTATGGAGATATACAAAACACATCTGGATGTCTACTTTTGTGACCTATCTCACGGTGCCTGCTTAAGCAGAGAAGCTGGACTCGATGATCTCTTGAGGTCCCTTCCAACCCCTCTGATTCTGTGATTTTCAAGTTATATGTGTAACACTATGTGTATTTCTAATAGATAGAATTTTACATATTCTAAAATAGAATAACAATATGCATAATAAAGATAATTTAGAGAAATACCTTCGCCTGAGCTGCTGCTGTAAGTCTATACTGATTTAAAATCTGAAATATACTGTTAGTAAAAAGCTGCTTTCTCATTAAAGCAAAGCAAATACATGACTGAAACCAAAGCAGCAGCTGTGTAAGTCATGCTGTCGTGCTTTTTTCTAGAGCTTACCAACGATTTTTTCAACTGCTTTAGCAGTTCATTTAGCCCACCAATGTATTAGCCACAACAGTTCAATCAATTTATTAGGTTTGCTATACTTTCTCTCTTATACATGTGTGGGTTTTTTTGGTTGGTTTTAAATGGCAGCTATGGAAAATATTTTTTTGTTGTTATTTTTGAATACGGACTATGTATCTCTGGAGGTGGCTTTGGGAACCAAATCTTTGGAGATTTAAAAGATAGCCATTTACATTTAAAGTGTGAATTATTTGGGCTAGTGGGTTATTATGTCTTCAGGGCCATTGCTGCCAGTGTTTCACTAAATGTGACACATGGGACTGACTTCTTTAGCTTTAATAAAGACAAAAGTTACTAGAGCATGAAACTTTACAAACAAGTTCTGTTGATATATGTTAAAGAGTTTACTCATTTCCATTTTAAGTGGGAACTACTTTATAGCCTTGTAAAATTGAACATTCCAATCACTGTATTTTAGCACTAAAAGTAACATATATGGCTGTAAAGTTGCATGGCACTTCACAAATATAGAGTTATTCTGAAATAGTTCTGAAGCTTAAGCATGGAACAGAAAACAACGCAGTGAAAGAGAACAGGAGACTATAAGAAGTAAAAAATGGAAGAAAAAGAAAAAAATTTTTTTTTTTTGAGGTGAAAGAACATCTAGGAGAAAGAAGTAATAAGCAAGAGCAAAAATATATTAAGAAGAGTAATTATGAGATCATCCAGATTACATCTATGTGGTTTCATCTACAGCTTATGCAAATAGAATTTTAAGATGAAACACCTCTTGTACAGAAAAATATAGAAACTGAATGTGACATAAAAATGTCAGTGTAAGACATGAGAGAAAGGGAGTGAAAAATAAGAAATGAAGTTGAATATTCAATAGCCTTAAGGAATGGAAGTAAAAGAAATTTTGTGGAGGCTAAGTAGTATTAGACTTATAGCAGTTAATACAACAGTTAAACCCTGTACGCTTTTAGCACTGTCTGCGGACTTTGGCTTGCATATTTGATAACACTGGATTTTTTCTTCTATATCACTGGTATCTTCATCTTTCCTGCTAAAGGCGAGTGTGAAACTAGATTTGCATTCTTGACTGTCTTTGACAGTTAATGTTTGGTGCTATTAGCTTGGAACAGATGTCCTTCAGCAGAGTGAGCAGAATGTTGAGAAGGTGAAAGAGTGCATTTGCATTCGAAGAACTTCAGATGAACCGCTGAAATGTAATTCTGGTAATATATATCCAAAATACATTCCTTAGAGCTTAGAAAAAGCATTTGATTCCATACTATTAAATATTAAGAATATCCTTTTCTACACTCTTCCTTTGTGCCTGAGGTCTAGGGTAGAGACAACAGTTGGCATGTTTCTGTGCTCCTGAGTCTATAAAATCTTGTGCAAGTGTATCAGGGAAAATAAGGACTTAGGGTCTTTTGGTGCAACAAATTGTTTACCAGTTGTCTGAAAATGTCAGTATTTGGCAGGCACGTATCTGTTAAAAAACTATATTGGGTCCTTCTAAGCCTTTGAGTATCCTGGCTTCCTAGGGATCTTAGAGACAGATATGACCTCATACACATGGAGAAGTAGAATATGAAAGCTTTGAAGAATTAAACCTTGGATGTTAGATGAAGGCTGGTTCACTAAGGGTGGGGGTGGTAAAGAGAAGATACGTGAGAACTGAATGAAAAGTCCTTTAATTTCTAAGGATACAATGAGCCAGTTTCTTTACAAATGTAGAACCCCATAAGAAGGAACTATAGAAGTGTCTGTGATATATTCTTACAAGTCATTTATCTATATTCTCACTGTCAGCTGGGTATAACTGAGTCCTAAACCGTCTAGATTGGTGTAACCCTGACCCACATACCTATGAGAAATAGTCTGGATAAATACATTTTTTTTCTGTTTAAATTTGTCTACTCTAGATGGCTCATGCCTTTGTCTCAGTGATTTCTGTAAGGTAGCAAGAGGTACAGAACTGCTACAGATGGTTATGCACATGCTTCTTGTGCTGAGTAGGCTTTCTGCTCCTGTCCAACTTTTTCCTGAGCTTTATCTGGAAAAAAAAAAAAATCAACTATTGAAAATTGCTTACATTAATAATTCATAATGCTCATTCTCATCCTTCTCTGAAGACAAGGAAAGAAGGGAGCTTGCACATGGAGACAGAGAATTAGGTTATTTCAGGAAAAAAAGAACTAAGCAGTAATTTAATTTAAAAATGGATTGTACTTCTCTCAAACTCATCTTTATTGCCTTGAAGCCTCTATATTATCTTCTTATAAGAGCCTGCTTCAGTAAGAGCTGTTTTCTATTCCTTTTCTGGTCAAGTTAGAATTATTACCTTAGCAATTACACTAATCCATTTGAGATTTCTCATTTAAGATTATTTATTTACTGGAGGTGGCATGTAGGTAACAAAATTAAGCTGAAACTGGAAGCATGGCATTAAAGATGTATTTATTTCCATTTACTCTTTCTGAAAATTTTGTAACATACTCATGTTGTGCAAGGAGTTGTATGGTGTTCTGAACCAAGTAAATGCTTACAGTGGGAAAATGCACCTGATGTTGTAGGAGAGAATTTATTCTCTCTCTTGTGAAAGAGAATTGATTACTGGTGTGCCAGTAGCTTCTTTCTCTATGGAGGCTTTGAGTAGATGATGTTTCTATCTCTCTATCTCATTTTCCTATGGGAGGTAGGAGTGAGAGAAAACTGATTCCATTTTCTTAGCAGTGACACTCTTCATAGAAGCACTCAAAACCCTGGCTCTGCTCATCAACAGCCCTGACATGGATGCCCCTGTTGTTGGCAGCTCTCTCCGCAAACACTTTTTGTGAGTCTAACAGACTCTCAGTGACTTAATAATGAATCTGAAACATAAAATTATAATGATGTGGCATTGATTTAGGTTTTCTAACAGTAAAATTCTGGCTGTATTCAGAGGTGAATATAAGGTAAGAGAAGATTAAATTTGACCAGTATTTGTTTCATGTGAGAACGTACCTGTTAGATTATCCTCTATAATGGTTCAGAGTAAATCTTAAAGGAAAATGGAATGCTTAAAAAATACTGTGCGCTAAACTTTTGCAGGATGTGGTTTTTCAGGCTTAGGTGATCATCCAATGTATTTTTTTACTTTTTTTTTTTTCATCCTGTCTACCTACCTGCCTGTTCTTAATGCCACAATATTGGAAAGGGGACTTTCAGTAAAGGTGACTGGAGTCAGGTAGCAGTCAGGTACTAAACATTGGTACTGCTCAAGTATCAACTTTTTTTCTTTGAAACTTTAGAGAATCACAGTGTGAATAAACTGAATGTTCTCAAAGAGCTTAGCAAGTCTGAACAGAACACTTCTTGGCAGGAAACACAGGATGACAAAACCTTATGTTAAGTTTCTAAGAGTCTTTCTGAATAATCTGTAACAAATTTGAGTATTTCAAATAAGCGAACAGCATTTCTTTGTCCTGCTTCATGTCATATCCTTACTTTGGATTTCTATTTGTTGAAGATTTTTTGCTTCTTTTTCAATTTCACCATAATTTGTTTCATGAAAGACCAGCTCTGACAAACAGGAGTGTGGGTAGGGACCAGAGGTGTCATTTTTCGCTGTTTTTCTGGTTGGTGTGAAAGCTGTTTCCTCTGTTTGTACGGAAGCACTCAGTCTGCTATTCTGGAGAATTCTGTGGGAAACTTATGAAAAAAAACTGTAGTATTTAACTCCTGTTCTATAGGAAAATATGGAAAAGATTTTGGTTTTCTTCTGAAAATGTGTATTGTCATACCTGCATAAATGGTAAAGAATGGAATTTTTTTGGTGTGGTTTTGAACATCCAGCTTTCTGAAGTCTTTTTTTCAAATTTCTTTTACTGTGACTTGTTTGTATGTCATGCCTTTATAAATAAATTATCTCTCTGTGTGTATATGTAAGACAAACCTTGAATCATAAGAATTTTATTGAATACTGAAAGAGTGCAAAAACCATTCTATTACCTGTAAGTGGGACTGAATTCATCAACAGGCTTCACCTGTCTATAGTTTGATGTAAATGATAATGTTGCTGTGAGCAGGGATCGATTCAGTATAAAGCAAGGCTTGCTGTAGGTACATCAATACTAATTAAAATATAACTTGTTTCAGCCAATTTAAATACCAGGCAAAATATTGCTAACTTCTAGAATGCAAGCAGTTTCATTACTGCACAATTATGTCCACTACTCATTCCTTTCTCTGCAGTTTTATTTCCCTGGCACCTACCTAGACTCATGTATCTGCTGGCAATCAGCTCATTAACATTACTGCATGGATCACCTGGTAATGCACCCATCCTTGTCAGTAAATTGGAGGAACATCTGGCTGTTTGGACCATAGCTTTAACACTGTTTCTGCCAGTTCAGCTTGAATATCATTTTCTGACGTCTCTGTTAAAAGGAAGTGTGAATCATTTTGCACATACATTCATTTCAAATTTATTTTGCAACTCTTCCAACACCAGTCCTAAATGTTGAGCTTAAATGTCACGAGATTGTAATGTCAGCATTTATACCTACAATTGTGTGTATGGCTTTTTATCTAATTATTTGAGCCCACAGATACATTTGTTTGTTTGTTTGTTTGTTTGTATTGTTTAAGGAAAACCTAAAGAACAGGAAGGAAAAGACTATACTGGCTTTTATTATCACTTGGGTCCTAGTGGAGAAGCTTTAACACTGAATGCTAATATGCAATACTTAGTGAAGTTGCAAGATGTGGCAATCAGGATAGTGAAGAAGTGGTGCAGGGTATACTTCCTGAGATCTGAAAACCGTTCAGCTTGAGTTATGTATTTCCTAAACTTTTCCTTGAGTATGTTTCTTCTAAGGGAAAGACTGTTTCCAGTTGTTTCTCAGTGACTTTATATTTTCTCTACTGATTGAACTGAGGTCACTGAAAGTCCTTAAGGCAAAATTTTGAAAGTGTAATCCAGAAAAAAAAGCCAATAGGATGCATCGTGGAATGGACTTATCTGTTTGAGCTCTATTTTGACAGCCAGTGCCATTGAAAGCTCCTTGGACCAGCTGGGAGTTTGAGTGAGGAGCAACAGGAACATTAGAAAGAAGAGCTTTACATATATTAAGGTTTAGCTCTGGCTGAAGAGGAAGTAAGAAGTGATTGTTTGTGGGGTCACATGCTGCTAAACCGCCTGATATTGGGAAACCCTATGGGTATGGTGGGACTTGTGATCTTCATGGCAGTGCATCAGAGGAGAGTTGAGGAGATGTCTTGAAGATATATTACTATGTTCTGTGTTGCAGACTTGTATATCTTGGTAGCTGTGACTAAGGAGCACAGTAAGATCGAAGCCTCACTGAACTCAATTCTCTATGAAACGTGGACTTTTTAATGGAAGATGTACTGAGCTGGGTGTATGCCTTTTATTTTTTTTTGTGGTAGGGTTTTTTTATTTATTTATTTTTTAAATTTTGGTCAAATTATTTTTCTCTTGTCATCTCCATATTCTCATCTGTAGAATAGAAAACTGATGTGATTTCTTTATGGAGTGTGTTGTCTGAGCACATGGAGTTAGATGCAAGTCCTTCACTGAGATGTTTATCTACTGCTTCCTCATGATGTATAACAGTTTCTAAAATCTTCTCCTAATCAGTTGTACTCCTGCACTGCACACACCTATATAGGTACATATTTCCTTTCCACTTCAGAATTTCATTAGCTTCAGGTCAGATTGCAGTCTACCCTCTTGAATAATAATGTAGAATTAGAGACTTGTTCTGTCTGTAGTACACTGGATTTGAGGAGAATATATTTAAAAACAAACCTCAAATCTCAGAAACGTTTTAAAATTAAAAGTTTTAAAAATCAAGTTTAAAATTGGACCATGTTCAATTTAATTCTAAGGGTACAAAGTAAAAACACAGAGTAGAAAATAAGTTTTGCTGAGTATTTTTACTGGGTGAAGCTGGGAATTTGACCACTGAGGATAAGGCAAAGCCTGAGGTTCTCACTGCCTTCTTTACATCTGTCTTTAAAAGTCTGAGCAGTTACCCTCAGGATACTCCTCTCTGACCTGGAAGTATCGAATGGGGAGCAGAATAAACCCCCTGCAATTCAGGAGGAAACAGTGAGAGACCTACTGTTCCACCTGGACTGCCAGAAGTCCATGGGGCCAGATGAGATCCACCCAAGAGTGCTGAGGTAACTGGCAGAGGTGATGAACAAGACATTTTCCATCATCTATCAGCATTCCTGTTTGACTGGTAAGGTCTCAGAAGACTGTAGACTTGTCAGTGTGACTCCCATCTACAAGAAGAGTTGTAAGGAGGATCTGGGAAACTACAGGCCTGTCAGAATGACCTCGGTGCCAGAGAAGGTTATGGAGCAGATTGTCTTAAGGGAGATCACGTGGCATGTGCAGGACAAATGGAGGATCAGACGTAGCCAGCATGGGTTTGGGAAGGGTAGGTCATGCTTGACCAACCCGATCTCCTTCTGTAATCTAGTCACCCATCTGGTGGATTAGGTAAAAGCTACTGGACTTCAGCAATGCCTTTGACACTGTCTCCCATGGTATTCTCCAGAATACCATGCAGAAGCTGGCAGCCCACGGCCTGATCATGTACACTCTTTGCTGGGTAAGAAATTGGCTGGAGGGCCGGGCCCAGTGAATGGAGTTAAATCCAGCTGACGACCGCTCACATGTGGTGTTCCCCAGGGGCCAGTACTGGGACCTGTCCTCTTCAATATCTTTATTGATGACCTGGACAAGGGCGTTGAGTGCACCCTCAGTGAGTTTGCAGATGACACCAAGTTGGCTGGAAGCATCGATCTGCCTAGGGAAAGCAAAGTCCTAAAAAGGGATCTGGACAGGCTGGATCATGGGGCTGAAGCCAATGGGATGAGATTCAACAAGACCAAGTGCTGGGTCCTGCACTTTGGCTACAACAACCCCTGGCAATACTACAGGCTTGGGAGAGAGTGGCTGGAAGATTGTATAGAGGAAACAGACTTGGGGGTATCAGTCGATGCTTGGTTGAACATGAGCCAGCAGTGTGCCCAGGTGGCCAAGAAGGCCAATAGTATCCTGGCCTGTATTAGAAATAGTGTAGCCAGCAGGAGCAGGGAGGTGATCATCCCCCTGTACTCAGCTCTGGTGCGGCCGCACCTCGAATTCTGTGTTCAGTTTTGGGCCCCTCACTACAAGAAAGACATTGAGGCCCAGGAGTGTGTCCAGAGAAGGGCAACTAAGCAGGTGAGGGGCGTGGAGCACAGGCCTTATGAGGAATGGTGGGGGTAGCTGGGATTGTTCCATCTGGAAAAGAAGAGGCCGAGAGGAGACCTTATCACCCTCTATAACTATCTGAAGGGAGGTTGTAATGATCTGGGGGTTGGCCGCCTCTCTCTTGTAACTAGTGATAGGACAAGAGGGAATGGCCACAAATTGCGCCAGGAAAGATTCAGACTGGAAATTCATTAGAAAATACTTCTTCTCTGAAAGAGAGGTCAGGCACTGGAATGGGCTGCCCAGGGAGGTGGTGGAGTCACCGACCCTGGGGGTATTCAAAGGACATTTAGATATTGTGTAGAGGAATGTGGTTTAGTGAGAACTATTAGTAATAGGTGGATGGTTGGACAGGATGATATTGCAGGTCTTTTCCAACCCTGGTGATTCTATGATTTTTTTTCTTGGGGATTTTCTAGGACTTTTATTGTAAGAGTTAAATCTAACAACACAAATAAATGGCTTTCCTAAATATTCTTCATGTATCACGAATTAAATAGGATTAAATGACCTCAGTATTAGAAGATGAGATTTAAAACTACATGGGAAATTGTATGCTATATATGGGAGAGTGTGGTGTGTGTATTTTCTTTTGAACCTCTGAAAATGTATTGCTGTGAGGTGTGGAACTTCTGAAGGTATAGCAGAAAGCAAGTATTTCTCTCTTGTTTCTCTTTGTGTTACGCACTGAGAGACACGTTAAGGAAAAATCAACGAGTTCACATAAGTGAAACAATATTCATTGCAAGTCCCCATTTCACTACTCTACCAATCATATGTTGAAGAACACAAAAGCAATTATAAGACTATTCCTGATTCTTAAAGAAAAATGCTGCGTGTGCTGAAAAGATGCCTAGTTTGTGCGCTAAAAGCAGAATGTTTCAGTTCTAGGCATATCTTATAATTGCTTAAATTTTTACAGGGTTAACCTGGAGCAAAACAAAAATGTGTTGAAATGCATTTCTTGTGTAATCTCTCTGAAATAATCATGTGTTTTCCACATGAAGTGTGTGTGTGGAGGGGAGGAGATTTTTGGTTTTGTACTGCCTTTATGATGCAGATGAGTCATCTCTAGAAAGATTTATTTGTAAGATGTTTTTCTCAGGGGTTCCACTGAAGGAGGGAATCACAAAGAGTAAGGAGTCTGTCTTTTGGAGAGATATCTATATATTTTTTGAATACTGAATTATAAGAACTTAACATTTTCTACTGGTAACATAGGAGAATGGTTGTTAAATTCCAGTGAATTTATGCAAGTGGTTTAGTATCAGGAATTGTAGACTTGTCACACACTTAGATTTGATTGAAATGAGAGAAATGGTCAGTAGAAGTATATATTGATATGATAGAGCTAATATGGCAAAGCTCAATTTCTATGAATTGCATTTTTTTAAAAAATATTTGTTAGATGAAATAAACAAAATAGACACAAGGTGAATTGAAAGCTGCATTACTGACAAATCTCAAAAAGAACTGTGAATTATAAGTGACAGAGACTTGAGGCTCCTTCCAAAACGTTTGAGGTAGTGGTACCATTTTCTATAAAAATTGTCAGGTCAGATTACTAATACAGCATGATCAAATTATTGGGTTAAACATCTATAATTCAACACAACATGTTTTTATGCAATCCTCCATAAGCTTATATGTAAAGTTTATATATTTGAAGACATGGATTATGGACTATACAAATGGGACGGCTGAAAGACTTAAGAGTCATTACTGAAGAATTTCTGACAAAGAAGTGAGGATGCGTAAGTGATATTGATAAAATATGAATTGAGACTATCTAGTTCTGAGGCGGAAAGGAAATACAGGACACTATAAAAAGGCAAGGGACTAGATTGATGTAATATTTAAGGAACTAGAATATGAACAACCCACTATAAAACTTTGGAAACTTGGTGTGTACGGGTTACTCTGGAATGTCATGCCTCAAAGAAGGTTCTAAGAATGTCAGCATACTTGGGGATTTCAGGAAAGCTCAATGTCTAGTGGTTGAGCTTATACCATTGAACCTTGAAAATAAGGTATCCTACATCTGTGATTAACTGGGCATTGAAAGTATTTATCTAAGTCTGTAAGAATAAGATTTCAACTGAAGTGTTGAAAGCAATAACAACAACAACAACAACATCTACCATAAATGTAAGCCTTTTTTTTTTTATACCTTAAATTCACTCATGTGGAGAAAAGCCATATCAGCAGATCACATGACTATGGACCTGTGAGATGGATCTCTGTGGCAAGCAGATCTTTCAGAATATTCACAATAAAGAAATACTGATTTATTTATTTTATTTATATTTAAATATCATCCTAAAAAATTGTATATGTTTTAACTTTTACACTTTTTATTTTGTAATGTGCTTCTTTGTGTTCATTTGATTCTCATAGAATCATAGAATCATTGGGGTTGGAAGGGACTTCAAGAAATCGAGTCTAATCCCGCTGCCAAAGCAGGTTCCCTACACCAGGTGAAACCACTTTTTAATAACACCTTTATGTATGACTTTACTATAAGGTATTTTAGACAAAAAATTCTTCTGTGGATTGTCCCATATCAGGCTGCTTGCTGATGTCAGTTCTATATTTCAAAATCCAATAGCCTGTTATAAGCCCTAGTTCAGACTTTCTGAAAATAAATATATAAAAATAAATATATTTACTGTTTGTTTTTTTTTTAAACCTATGCATGCTGTACTTAGAAAAAGAATACCAAATACACATCTTTGCTATAAAAATGCATACACTTCTTTATACCTCCCAGTCTCTCTCTTTCTTTTCTATCTTATGGAGGTCTTGACTATAACTTTGCAGGAACTGTGAGTTCGTAACTCTATTGGCAAAATAATGTTCCTAATATCCATGAAGTATTTCCAGTATTCTACCTGTAATTTTCAGAGCTTGTTAAAATTGCCACAGTCAGTAATTAACGTTTCTTTTAACCTTAAAATGAACCTTCCTTCAAAGTAGGCATCTATCTTAAAGTGCTTCTAAGACATTATTTTTTAGATTATGTTTATTGAGACCCTGTTATGTTACATGCTGGGCAAAGATGGAATGTATATGAGTGCTTCTGGACCATTGTATTAGGCAATGACCAAAAGCATTCCTTTGGTTAGCTTGCGTAATTGGTAGAGGCAGCAATACACAAAGAAAATTATCTGAGATAAAGAGGCACTCTGGAGAATGGAAAACTATATATAGAAAGCTAATGAACTGTGGCTGCCAAAGATTTAAATTCACTACCTTCATCCAAATTAATTATTAGTATTTTTTTTTCCTGGCAAGCAGTAGATGGTAAATGATTGTAAAGATTTGTCTTCAATTGAAAAACGTTTTCAAAAATGATGAACTTTTAAAACAGCAGTGCATTAACAACCTCATGTTTGGACACGTACTTGGAACTACATTTAGAAACTTACCTCTGCTACAATGTTGAAGCTCATAGTACGATGTAAATACACAAGTAGGGGTGGTATACTGGGAGGGGGGGGGACTGATGGACAAGCACTATGGATGCACCAAACTGTTCTCCTGAAGTGCAGTTTGGAGTTTAAACCGTTAGCTACAAAGCTAATACGACTGCAAAATCTAAGTGGTCTGTGAATGTCAACAGGAAGTTATTAACCTGTGATACTGCATTTAATATGCTTTTTGTTGTCCTAGGATCTGCACTGTGCATTCATCTAATTCGCTTATCATAAGCAACTAATATTGTCTTCAGTACTGCAAGGTGCTGCCCATTAAAGATGATATTTTCTTCATATAAAAGTTTACTAACCGTCATACGATTAAGAAAAGTAATGTAAACTTGTGATACTTAGAAAATGCTCTGAACAGATACTTCAGGTTTTCTTCTACTTTGAATTGAAAAAAAAAAATCATAAAATTCTGGGTAAATAGATTAGGAAATGAATCCAAGTGCAACTGTAAGTAATCTCTGCTGTTGCTTTGAAAGCACTACTGAGATGTTAATTTCCCACAGGTCCTGTTTTGGCATATAGAATAGTACTGGCCTTGGCAGCAATCACTGTGTAGTTTCACATGATACCTTTCTGTCTTCCTACGTGACGTGTTTGTTAGTAAGTGGTGTTTATTTCCATCATCATCTACTTCTTGCAGTTTCTTTGGCAGTTTCTCTGAAATTTCAGTGTAGTACTATGATAAAAAACCTGTTAAAATCCAGATGAATTATATCCACATCATCTTCCTTTATCCTCCCAATCTGCCACGATGCTGTCAAAGCCTTTCTGGTTAAATTGTTCTAACCTGTGCTCTTCAGACTCTTGTTCTGGTTTAGACTCAATGAGTTCTTTGCAGGATGCCTAGAAATATATTTATAGGTTATATTATTATTATTATTATTATTGTGCTTAGTTAGTATTGTGCCTGTATTCCAAAGCAAGTTCAAGATTGGAAATGCATTTCTGAAGCATGCTGGATATGAACTTTAAGCCCAAAACTTCTGAAGATGCCTTAGGGATCCAAATAGAAATGTCCCATTAAATTAAAGAGGAGTGAAATGTCTTGGTTCCTTAGTGTCCCTGGTTTGTATAAACCTTGATATACACTATAACAGGAAAGCAATCTCACATCTCATTAAATTACATTTGTGTCAGAATAATAGGCTTGCGGTTTTCTCCACTTGCAAGACCATATGTTCAAAAATATCAAATTTGCCTTAAAAGGTCTTGTTTGCATTTTGCCTTCAGATAAGCTAGAATTCTGTTTAATGACTGTTAGCATATTACAAATTCTTACTCTCCTTTGTCTGTATTTCTATCTTTTTTTTTTTTTTTCTGAGATTCCCCACTCCTCCGCTCAGAGGAGACATACTTCACCTTGCAACAGTTGCTGGTATGGACAGCTTCTGCAGACTGAGGGCTGAATACAGAGGTGCGTGCTCAGTAACTTTGTTAAAAGTTAAATTTTAATCTGTTTGTGTATCTAAGCCAAAATCTTGAAAGCTGAAAAACAGGTGTTATTCCAGGGGGGCTGGGGAAACACTAAACCTTGGGAAAATGGCTGAGAATGGTAATGAAACCTAACCTTTGGAGTAGACATTTAAAGAAAATCTACCTACAGCAGGAGCTGTTTAAGACAGAAAATCTTCTTGCTGTCTCCTTTAACTCACTTTTTTATCTCAGAATATAATTTTGCAGAGAAAAACATAGTCAAACAATTTAAACTGTGGCGGAGTGCTTTTGAAATGCACAGCTGAATATCAGTATTAAATCTGCATACAGTAAGGGATTTTTTGTTTGTTTGTTTTTCCTGTAAAATTAACTCTCAGGCATGGGCATTAAGGATTGAAATGTGTTTTCTTCCTCCATGTCAAGAAAAGAATTATAGTAGCATGTAGTTATTTTATTTTTATAAACCATATTAAAATGGAGTTGTGTTTACCAACACATCTAACAGTAACAATAAATAAATAAATAAATAACAAAGGGTTATTCAGGTAGAAAACTTCAGTGTTTATGCTCAAAGACTAAGAATATTAACTAAGGAACAAAAAGGTTTTTCCCTGAGTGGAAATACTGGCTGACTCACAAATAGGAAATCTCTCTTCCTGACCTTCAATCCAACCTTCAAGGGAAAGAATAAATACAGAAAACTGTGAATATTGCTATAGAAAACTTCAGTATGATTAACAACTGTTCTTTAAAGATAATGCAGACTTGCAATACTGGCAAGTTTATAATCATTTTTTAAAATGTATTCTTCAACATATGTGTGGGTGTTGACATTATCAATCTCACCACGTTCATAGCTGTAAGAACTAATAATTTCATCAGTAGTATTGGAAAGATGGAAACTACACAAAGGATCAAATCCAGTGTAGTCTTTATACCAGAGGACTGGTACTTTCTATTATGTGAAAACATTATAAAATATCCCAGCAAAATTATAAATTTTTGAGCTACCATGCATCTTGAAACCTGGAATATACACTAAGAATGCAGTAACTCATTATATGAAATAAGGAAAAAGTTGTTGTCTAGTTTTCCTGTGTTTCAGACCTCATCCTTGTGTGTTTCAATACAGCATTGCACAAATAAAATATTCTTTCTTTTTTCACATTATAATTTAAAAAGAGCAATTATCACACAATCTTCACTTTATTCCATATAAAATAATATTACAAACCAATTTCCACAAAAGTGGAAATGTACATACACTATACATTTTGTCCCTCAACAACATATAGCATCACAAATTATTCAGTTATTCTTCCTAGTCAGATCTCAAGATTTTTCTCTCTGTGTACAAGCATTTAATTGCTATTCTTAAAGACAGTTTATTCTGTATTGTCAGTGACTATGAATCAATTTGTGAATGTTTCTGTGTTATGAATGATTAACATTACTGTGGCAGCTTTTGAAATATTAGCAAGTATGTCTTACAAGTGACTTGTATAATGAAGACATGTCCACACATTATTCTGTGGTGCATTAAAGCTTAGACAACTCTCAACTGCAGGTAATGTGACATGCCTACATTTCACACTTTTAGTAGTTTACTAATGATTTTAATAGAATGAAAATAAATTCTTGTCTAAATTTATTTTTTTTTAATATTAGAAGTAGTTATAAGAAATAACTTCATTTAAATTCAGACTATCTGCTCTACCACAGATTCAGAATTTATATGTAAAGAGGGAAGACTACAGCAAATAAAACCAGCAGGATCTAGCATACATATTTTGTCTTTTTCATTTAATTCCATTCAGTGGTTCAATTCAAGTACAGGAAAAAAACATTTCTTCAGACAGTTAATGTTTTACTATTGTAAGGTTACTCTTCTGAAATACTGGAAACAGATTTTCACAGACCAGTGGTTCATTTACAATATCAGAAAACTAGGTAGTTAGTTTTGTAGTCAAACTTTGGATTCTGTGTGTCACAGAACAAGTACAATGAAGATGCTTTTTAATATAGGCTTTATCTTTTTTACAGTGTAGCTAAATTCCCTTACTATAGGGATGGGGGAAAAAAAGCTCAAAATCCATCTAGTGTTCAAGCTGAGAACATCGCTTTCTAAATGCTTCCTGTTATCCCTCCCCTGAAAGTACATAAATGCTCCTTAGGTGGGCTCTTGCTCTGTATCTAAATATAATCAGATATAAGCTTTCACAGCCTATAAGATTTTCCATTTCTGTTACTTGCAGACAGTAACTTCATTTAAAAAAAAAAAAAGCAACCAGAGAAAAAAGCATGATAAACTATGCATTCACTTCAGTCATTGACTTTCTGATGTTCCGTATGGTTAAAATACCATTTTCCAATTTAAAATTAATTGTTTGATCTCCTAACAATTGGATCTATAAGAAAATACTCCAGTATTGCTTCCATTATCTACTCTTCTATTTGCAAGCAGTGCTAAACACTGCAGAAAAGGGGTTGACATTCTTGTGGGCAATCTTGAGCATTCAGCTTCAAAGCAAACAAACTTCCTCTGTGAACAAACAGTGATGTTTCTAGCCGCTTCTCTACTATAATTTTTAAGATTCTCCTTATTTCCATGGGTACTCCTTTGTCAATGGATTTCTGCTTGCAATTGTAATCTCAAAATATTAGATCTCATGATAAGTATTGCTAATTATTCATTTAATTTAGTAAAGTTCAATGGAATTTTCTCCACGCACTCAGACCAAACAGAATTTATTTTTCCAATAGCTTGGTTCTATCCTTTTTTTCTCTATTTCTAATGAGATGGCATGTTGAAAACATCTAATCTACTTGCATTGCTTGTTACTGGCTTTTTATTTTTATTTTTTATACCACCTTGCAAGGGCTCTCTTTTCTTCCTGCTTAAGGCTTTCCTGCTAAACAGAACACAGAAAGAAAACAGAAGTATAGGTGTGTTTTAAGCAAAGCATGTGATTATAGCTACAATAAGTGTAGGTTCCTCCTGTGTCATCAAACTTACAAACCAATTCAGCTATTTTATGATCTTGTTTGTACTTACTGGGAAATTAGACCTGCTTATGTCCCAGATTTATGATTTAATGCTTCAAGACTTTGAGGCCCCCTGGAAGTGACAGGATCCAAGCTCCTATTTTCTGCTATTTTTATACAATAGGAAAAACATTCCTTTGTTACAGCTTTTGATTTCATGGACAAGTAGGTTTTGCTACTAAATGGTGGAACTGTGTAAGCATCTGCTTTTCAATCCTTCCTCTATAGTAAGATAATGCTGACAGTAACTACTATATCTAGATGTCTAGAATTCTTTTCAAAGACCCATGCTCACTGACAGTATTTTTAAAGCAATCTACTTCCAGCACTTTTTTGCATTTATTTTAACAGAGACTACAAACACTTTCTTTTTTTTAATCTGGGAAACTTACTTCAAACAAAGCTGTGCTTTCAGAAAGATAACTAAGAATTGTATGCCATTCAAACAGGATAGTACAATATGTGACTGACAGCTAGACCACTAATGACAGTATGGTGAATCAAAGCTGTAATGGATTTAAGCAGTCTGAAAATACAATGCTTGGATTTGGAGGATTTGATATATGATTGAAGAGAGAAGAATATAGAAAAGATCTGTGGTAATCTGCTTTAATTAAAAGCTTAGACTGCATTGGTTGTTGCAGTCAAGTCACATATGGTTTACTGAACTGAAACGACTTGCTTAAAGGATTGTGTCTTCTTTTTGTGTTATTTTTTTTTTCTTTAAGACTGGGGGATAAGAAGCAGGGGAGAACCTCAAAACAAGAATAGTAAGCATTCAGATACGTAAAACAAATTCTCTTAGAAGAATGATCCTTTGTTGCTGTAGATATACCCAATTTGTCTGTGTGTCACTAGTGGATAAATGTTTGAATTATTTGGATTCTCTTGAATCTGAGGTAAATATTACAGATACAGTGCCTTTGTGGGGCATTATGGCTTTTTACTGATTTCATTTCTCTGTTATTATGCCTACTTACTTTAAACAGGAAATTTCCCTTCATGTGTGGATTTTTGGGAGAATCCTCAATTCAGAGTATTAAAGAAGTTTCTTCAAGGAAAGAAAAGGAGTGATGTTAGTCAATCTATGAAAGATTTATGCACCCCATTTTGAAACCTTATCCTAATACAACCCAAAATTTAGGTTACTGCAGGGCAACGATTGAATACTGTTTTATTAATGTTGTTGCTGAAAGCAAATGTCTAGTTTCCCATCTACCAGTACTCCCAGGTCCTTTTTATCAGGAATGTTACGGAGTTTTCAAGATCTGCTAAAGTTCAGATGAATAAAACTTTGATATCTTCAATTTTTTTAGTGTCCATCAAAAAGCTTGAAGGCAGTTTAAATCCGAACGTTTTTGTGAGGAATGCTAGAGTATCAGCTCTATCTGAATAGGTTTCAGATGCAACAAAACAAGAGGTTTGGATGTAAATTTGCATTGCTTTATCTCAGTAACTGTAAAACATATCTTATGTTCAATGGGTAGCTATGCTAGTATGCAGTTGCTAATATAGTAGATAAGTAAAAAGAGAATAAAGGGATCAGATGAATTAGCATGTGGTTTCTACCCAAGTAGTTTTTCCTTTTCTTTGAAATTCCTCAATACATTGCTTTTTTAGGCTGAAAGTGAAAAAACAATCTGCTCACTGGTTGGATTTCTTTTTGTTTTTTTCTCTTCCATAACTCCTGAGGGGATGTATAAAATTAGAAAGGTGGAGTGGGAGAAGGAGGGCTGGGCTCTGGGGTTTATTATACCTGTATGTGTAAGAGGAGATAGTCTTCCTGCTTTTGGGGATTTCTCCAATATATTTAGCATTCCAGTTGCAGATCACTGTAGTTTGATGATGTTTGTATGGGTAGCTGAATTCTCTTGCTTTTATTTTTATCTTTCTATATTTTTCAGTTTTATATTTAGGTTCAATGAGAGGAGGAAAGATATGTAGCTGACATAAAGCACCAACAGCAGGACCCCACTTACACTTACAGATGACCAGCACAGATATGGCATTATTGAATCTTCTTTTACAAATGAAGCTGTCAACAAATAGAACATGCTACACTTCTTTTTACAGTGTTCCCCCAAGATTCAGGTACGATAGAAAATGAAACTGGAAGATATAGATAAAAGATAACCCTATGTTGGAATAGGAAAGCATTTGTCACTGAGACAACACTCAGATATGCACGTGCAAACCCTCATAGGATTTGAAATAACTTATCTGAAGGCGCAATCTAAATCCCAGAATGAGAAGGGCATAAAAAATATTTTATTTTGGTTTGGAGAGGTAGTAGCCTATAGAAAACGAAAAGGTGGTTTTCTGCCACCTGTGCTATGCAACACAAAGTAGCAACTTTTCATGGTAATGGGTAATATTTTTCTGGTACAATAAAGACAAAATTGTGTTGTCATGTTACCCCTATTTCCTTCCTTCTCTCTCCACCCCCTAGAAAATGGAAGGAGTAAATACTGAAATTGGGAAAACATTGATCTTGACAAGAATCTCTAAGACATCCCCTCCCAACTTGGTGTCATCTGCAAACTTACTGAGGGTTTATCGGACACTCTCTCTTGCTCATTTTATTTGATTCATTAGCCTAAGTTCCAATTATATTGTATTATATTGTGTTATTTTGCTTTCTGATATCTTGTTTAGTAAATTAGCTTTTCTCCTCGGATTGTTGCTGCTGTTTTGTTCCTAGGCCCATCTCCCTTCTCCCTTTTTCCCTTTTTCGCTTTTTCCCCTTCCTCTTCCCCGGGGTGTGGGCCCATGAGTCCCTTGCCTCAATTGTCACAGTACCGGGTCACACTGACCTGCAAACCATTGACAGTGACCAGTAAAGAGTGGTGCCCCCCAGGGTTTAGTACTGGGGCCACTCCTATTTAACATTGTTATCAACGAACTTGATGAGAAAATTGAGTGCAACCTCAGTAAGTTTGCAGATGACATCAAGCTAGGAGGGAGTGTTGGTCTGCTGGAGGGTAGAAGTGGGCTACAGGGGGACCTGAATAGCCTGGAAGGATGGGCCAAGGTAAATTGTATGAGTTTAAATAAGGCCAAGTGTTGGGTACTTCCTTTCTGTCACAACAACCCCAGGCAAACCTACAGGCTTGAGGAGACCTTATTTCACTCTTCAAATACCTGAAATGTAATTGCAATGAGAGCAGAGCTGGTCTCTTTTCACTGGTCATAGGTGACAGGACAAGGGGAAATGGCCTCAAGTTGTACCAGGGAAGGTTCAGAATGGATATAAGGACAAACTTCTTTACAGAAAGGGTTGTTAAGAACCGGAATAGGCTTCCCAGGGATGTGGCTGAGTCACCATCCCTCAATGTGTTTGTAAATCATCTGTATGTGCTCAGAGACATGATTTAGCTGTGGGTTGCTAGAATTAGGGTAGTATGGCTAGAATGTGGTTGGACTCGATGATCTAGAAGGTCTTTTCCAACCTGAGCAATTCTGTGAGTCTATGATTCTATGAAAAAAAAGCAATGTCACAGGTTTTTTCAGGATTATTGCAGTGAAAATTCAGTAAGGCTGGTTATGTAACTACTTTAGAAATATAATGACAGAAGGTTGTGGGGAGGGGGGGGGGATAACATCCACTCTACAAATTGCTTTATTTCTGTATAACTGCTGACAAGGGAATAAGTGTATCTACACAATAGATTGTATAAACATGGTGAACTTTGGAGTCTTGATCTAGAGCAAGTTTTATCTGACTTGACAGTGTGTCCTGACAGTCAAAAGGGCAAACCGTACCCTGCGGTACAGCAAACCCAGCGCTGCCACCAGGTGGGTGGAGGGGTTGTCCTGCTCTGCTCTATGCTATGCTGTCTCATCTCCTGCACTGGTTGTGGGTTTGTGTGCCACAGTGTAAGAAGGACATAAAGCTATTAGAGAGTGTCCAAAGGAGGGCTGCAGAGATGGGACGGGGTCTGGAGGGCAAGGCATATGAGAAGTTGAGGTTCCCTGGTTTGTTCAGCCCAGAGTAGAGGAATAGTGTGGAGCTGGGAGTTGGATTTGATCTTTATGAGGCCCTTCCAACTTCAGATATTCTGTGAGCAAATCTAGGTATGAGATTTCTGTGTTTGTGAATGTAAAATTCAGATTTCAGTGTGCATGTGTGTTATCTTTAATTGAATTAATCTATTATGTGGGATTTAAAGGTACAGCATGAAGTTTTATAGCATACATTTTTTACTGGCATGTGTTCCATGTAATTGTTCTACTTACTAAAAAATGAATTTAAACAAAAAATATTGCTCTCAAACTTTCTGCTTTGCTATACTGTATTGTGTGCAGAGAGAGAGAGAGGTGTAAAGGTTACGGGAACTTTATTTTAGAGCTACATAGTAGTGGTTTTTATGACATTCTGCTTTTGAGATGTGTGATTTCTAATTTCCTTAGACTAGTTGGATCTCAGCAATAATCTGTTATCTGTCTCCGATCAAGACACTGAATCTGTATTGTAACTTTCCTCTCTGTAAACAAACAAAATGGAATTAATAGTATTTAATTTATTACGTAAAGTGTTTTACTTTATATGAGATGAACCATAGTGGGCCAAATATAATATCTATTTATGAGCCCCAGTATTACTGTATCAGAGGAATCTGAAGTAAAAAGACACTGCTTTAAATGTCTTAGATGCTTCTAGGAGCAGAATCATGCAAATTCAGCCTTCCAGGAAGGCTGGGTATCTTACTTTTCCAAGTAGTTCAGTTCTCTTTTCAGCTCTGCTGGACTAAGAGAAAACAGACCTTAACTGTGCCAAAAGAGAGAGAAGGGTGGCAGGAATACTGTTAAATGCACAAGAATACTGAATTTTATCTCCTGGGCTTCAAATGAGTATAGTTTTGAAAATGATTTCTACTTAAAGAACTGAAGTAGATGTTGCTATGGAATATTTATTTATTTATTTTTAAATAACCAAAGACAGATTAAAACCGGTAAGTTGCCTAGAATACTAGAAATCAAAACACTGATTACAATGTGATGGCAAGCAGAAGACTAAGATAGATTAAAGATCTTGATCTGAAAAAGATCTTGCAGTCTATGCAGTTTACAGCAGTCTCAATGCATATGAGCATCAGACTTTCCTTTCTGTTTGTAGTCTAAAATCTTACATCATTAAAAACCATGAAAGATGTCTCATTTCAACTGTCTGTTCTGCTCCAGATCCTTGCTGAATAGTCTGACACATGCTCTGCCCTGAAAGGCTTTAGGTACAAAAATTAAAATTTAAATAATTTATTAAACACGATGTGAAATGACTGTCTGCATTCTTGGCTAGTTAGTGGTACTTAAGGAATAGTGTCACGTCAAAACAGAGTAAAGAGCAGAGTGCTGCTTCTCCAGGATGGTCTTGAACGCTTTGAGGGTCAGGGGCACACCAGGTCAGAGATGATGCATAAGCCTTAAGACGGATTTCTAATTTCTAATCTCTAACTTCTAGTATCCACCAAGTATCCAACATGGACTCTGGCAAGGAGCTAACTTAAAATGTCAAGCAGTGGTGACTTCAGAGAATAAGTCCAGAAGATTCAATTGTTTAATTTAAATAGCTATGAATGCTATGTTTACCCTGTCACAGTTCTTCAACACTGACTTCAAACTTCCTTCCAGTAGAATGACAGAATCACAAAATTGCAAGAATTGGTGAGAACCTCAAGGGATCATTGAATCCAAACCTCCTGCTAGAGCAGGTACCCTACAATAGGTTGTACAAGTAGGTGTCCAGATGGGTGTTGTATATCTCTGTAGGAGACTCCACAAGCTTCCTGGACAACATATTCCAATGCTCCATCACCCCTTTCATTAGGAAGTTCTTCTGTGTGTCAGTATGGAACTTCTTATGTTCAGTTTAGGACATTGCTCCTTGTCCTATCACTATGTGCCATCAAGAAGAACCTGGACTAAGCCCTTTGCCTCCCATCTCCCCTTATATATTTATAAACATTTATCAGATCCCCTCTCAGTCTTCTTTTCCCTGGTCTGAACAGATCCTGGTTACTCAGCCTTTTTTGCATATGGGAAATGTTCCAGGTCCTTTATCATCTTTTCTGCCCTGGACTCCTTCAAGGAGATCTCTGTCTTTTCCAAACTGAGGAGCCCAGAACTGAACAAAGTATTCTACATGGGGTTTCACAAGGGCAGAGTAGAAGGGGGAGGGTCACCTCCCTTGATCTGCTGACCATGCTCTTTTAATGCACCGCAGAACTGATATTTTCTTTATGGAGCTGGTGTTAGTGTAATTACAAGGAACTGTTATGTCATGGAGAAAGTAACTGGTTTAAATGAGAGCAGGGGAAAAGTAGGTGCTGCTGGTTTAAATGAGTCTTTTGGACTTAGTGACATAGAAGTTCCCTACTATGCTGTGATAGCAGCAGAATTTCATTGCCATTGATTCATCACAGTTTCACCTCTGGATTTTGGATGTTTGGATGAAACAGTGCTGAAGAGTGAAGGATGGAAAAGAAGAGTAGTGATGTACTTTTTTCCTTTTTTTTTTCTTTTTTTTTTTCTTTCCTCTTCATCCCCTTTCAGGATAAATGGAAACTGACTGTTCATAGTTTCTTAATGTGAGATTCCTAAATTTGCATAGTTACAGAACTTATGAAAAGATGGGCTGTTTAGTAC
This sequence comes from Odontophorus gujanensis, assembly GCA_013399175.1. Lineage (NCBI taxonomy): Eukaryota > Metazoa > Chordata > Aves > Galliformes > Odontophoridae > Odontophorus > Odontophorus gujanensis. The sequence goes on along the minus strand of VXAB01005927.1, from coordinate 131,930 downwards.
CCATACCTCCTAAAAATACTGTGAATGACATTTAGAGCTGGTATGATATTCTTTAACTGCAGTAAATCATCTGAACTGCGATGTCAGTATTTTTATCTTTTAGGATACATGTAGAGTTGTATAAAAATCTTTGGTGCGTTAAACTTCATAATCTTTCTAACCAAAAAATACTGTAAAGGAAATACACATCTTATTCAAGTCCTTTATACAGTTGAGTGCCTACATCTGAGTGAAGTGTATGTACACTGAAATCCAACAACATTTTTACAGTAGTGATTTTTTTCCTTTTCAACATATATTTACTGATGGCGTTTTAATTTTGTTTTTACTCCAGAAAATTAGTGCAATAACTTTACATGCAAAAAAATATCTGCATGCTAATGACCAGTTTAGTATTGGAAATGTTAACATAACTGTAGAATTAGTTTTCCATATTGGAGATTGGTTGTATTTAGAATCAAGGGAATATGAGCCTGTTTGTAGGAAGTGGAAGATGGATAGAAGACTGATATGTATGTAGAAAAGATGGGTGGAAGACTGAGTGATACGTATTTGTTGAGTTTTGCTGCAGAAGATAATTCTCCTGAGTTAACTTTATTTTCTATTTTTAAGAGTTGCAGTATTACTGTACTAAATCTAACACTGATTTGGTAGTAACTCTGTACTCCAAGTGGAATCCCCACCCTTCAGAGTCCTAGCAGTAAATTCATGTGTCTGAGCAACAACAAGAAAAAATAATGCCTTCAGCTTGTCATTCAGCATCCTTGCTAGCTTTTGTCCTAGACAGTTTTTAGACATGCTCATTTGTAATGGTGGTCAGGTGAAGACCCTGGTGACCGGAAAAAAGGCAGAATAGCATCCCTTTTTAAACAAGGTAGAAAGGATGACTCGGGGAACTACTGACCTATCAGCCTCATCTCTGTAATAGGGAAGATCACGGAGTAGATACTTCTATGCTAAGACACACAAAAGAGAGGGAGGTGATATGAAACAACAAGTATGGCTTCACCAACAAGTCCTGCCTGATAACCTTGTTACTTTTTATGGTAGTTTAACTTCATCAGTGAACAAGGGAAGGCACATAGGTGTCATCAGTCAGGACTCCAGTAAGACTTTTGACATGTTCCCCCATCACATCCTTCTCTCCATATTGCAAAGATACGGATTTATTGGGTGGTGCGTTTGACGGATGAGGAACTGGTTACAAGATCATACCCAGAGAGTGGTAGTCAATGGCTCCGTGTCTGGATGGAGATCAGTGATGAGTGGCAGTACTGGGACTGATGCTCTTTAACATCTTCATCAATGACATTTGACAGTGCAATCAGGTGCACCCTCAGCAAGTCTGCTGATGACACCTAGCTGTGTGTTGCGGTCAACACATAGCTAGAGATGGACTGCCATCCAAAGAGACCTAGACAGGCTCAAGCAGTGGTCCCAGGAGAGCTTCATGAGATTCAGCAAAACCAAGTGCAAAGTCTTGCACTGGAGTAGAGGCACCCCTTGCTATTAATACAAGCTGAGGGATGTTAAGGATGGAGCACAGCCCTGCCAAAAAGGAGTTAGGGGTACTGGTAGATGCCACGCTGTATGTCAGCCAGCAATGTGCCCTCGTAGCCCAGAAAACCAGCCGTATCCTATTTTTGATCTAGTCCAAGATTTTCTCAATGGGCTACATCTGTATTGAAGTACCACTACCTTGTCTTCATTTTCGTTTTCCTGAAAAGATCATTTGCTTTGCTTTCCCCAGTAATTTCTCCAGTAATTCCTTCTTCTCATAAGCTGATATTTCATCTGATTCAGGTATGTGATGACTTTCACTAATCATGATTTGTAGACAAGCTAGCTGCGACAGATAAAACTGCCCCAGTCTACAAGTTCAATCTATTAGTGGAACAGTGTGCGAACAAACAACCATGACTGTCACAGCTGTTTCATATTCCTGAGATGAGGGCAATATTAGGTGAGCAAGTCTATGCAAAAGAGCCAGTTTGACTAGTTTAAATGTATTCCTATGTAAAAGAAACAAAACACCATCAAACAAGATCTCTGAAAGCATGTTAGCCAACAAGGTTTAAAATATTTTTCAATACAAACAAGGACAACTTCTGTGGGATAGACTATCAGTATAATAACTCCAAGGCTGTGGAATCAGTGAAAAAGTTACTAAAGCTAGCATGAAACTATGATAATAATGACTGTTTTGCATCCATCTAGTTCCTTTTATACTGAAGACAACCTTTAAAGGTATTCAAATCATGTGCAGGGATCATTTCATGTGCTGCTGAAAACCTTTTAAACAAAGGCATTGCTTAGCTGCACAGAATCTCAGTCTGATCTGCATGGGAAGTTCAGATTGACAAACTATGATTACCTGAGGTAGTCTGGACAAGACTCCAATATTAACAGTCTTGCATATATAAAGAGAGCCATGGGATCTTTAACAATAACCATAGATGGCTGGTGTCTTTGTTTTACATCTCACCTGTCTTTCAGAGAAGAGTCTGCTTATACCCCCACTGAAACAACAGAAATTGAACACACATTGCCTGGAGTCCTACCTGTCTCTTGTTTTTAGGTTCCTATTGTACAACACTGAAGGAGTGGTGTTTGTGCTGCCTAGAAAATAGACACTGCAGGCGAAGTGTCTGCCATACCCTTAGCTGTGCTGACAAAAACAAGCAAACAAACAAAGAAACAAAAACCTCACCAAATAAAGCAAAAAGTTCGTCAGTGAGGCTACTGGAAATGCAGAATCCAGCCTCACTGGAAGGGTGAATTCAGCACCGAGCACATAAAGGTGTATACCAATATACCAGAGCGGGAGTTACCTTGCTCTCTGAAGGACAGTGTGATTCTCTCAGACCTGATGGTGTGAATGGCCCTTAATTGGTTTTGGACAATATGAGACTCATTTAGCAAAACCAGTCTTCTCAAGTTGTTCCAGTACTCTGTCATACCTTGGCTAGAGCTGCATTGGGGTGCTCTTGCAGGCAGCTTAGTGGGGAAGGCAGAAATGAGTAAAAAGTAACATGCAGTGCTTCTGCCAGTTTGTTGCATCTGCGTGGGAAACTGTCCCCAGGGTCCATTTAGTGCTGCCTGGTGCCATCCCTGGCATACATTTAAATGTCTGTTGTAAGCATAACCTCTTTGATTTTGGGGACATTACTTACAAACATGTATTGTTTCAATACATACTTTGACAGATTTGCATAGGTAATTGTCGTTTTAGTTTGTGCTGGGTAGACTTTGTTAGCTGAATCTAATGCTCAGCCATTCTAATTCAGCAGCTAATCATCTGGGTCAGTGATGATACAAAATAAATACACTGTGAAAACAAAATAGGTTTAGCACATTGGGTCTTAACTGCCTTTAGGGTTTTACATGTATTTCTAAATTGAAATTTCATACACAGAGAATACCTCCAGTAGCACAGTGGCTTCTTAATCCCATGCTTGTGTGATAAGTTCCTTTCTAGAGAAGAAAATAAAATGTAAACTTAATTGCTTAAACTCTGAAAAATGCTTTCCTTTGAACTCAATGAAGCACAAAGATGAATAGTTTATTACTAAAGGGAATTTAGCTCTATTTATGACTGCTTGTACTGTGAAATTGGTTGTTTGTGATATCTAAAGACTTGCTTTCTTTTCAGGGATATTATACTGTAGCTCAGACTATACTGTAAAGCCACACCATAAAAAAAACTACCCACTGTAGGACAACCTGTTTCTATACTTTTTAAATACGGAACTTTAGCAATTTTAGGGTTCTAAGTAGTGAACTTTTTATAAATCATTGGAATATACCCAGTACTAATAGACTTAAAAGTGATCATTCTGTAATTCTAGAACAGTGCTGTTCTACTGATGCTACCACTACCTCATTTAAGTCTCCAACACTGCTAGATTTTCTTTGAAAGACAGTCCAGAATGTAGTTATAATAAAGTCAATTCAGTGTGATGAACAAATATATCCTGACTAAAATACTTCATAGTACTTCAAAGTGCTTTTATTGGTGGTCAAGGGCTGCTAATACATAGCAAAAAGGTAGCCTGAGTGTTAGAACATGTCCATGAATTTCCCAGGTGATCTGAAAGTCTTCATCTTCATATGAAATCAACTGAAGTATTATTCTTCCAGATGTACTGGAATAAACCAAATATATTAGGTATGTTATTTTACCAGATAGAAACAACCTTTAAAAAAAAATAGTTTTGTTTTCTCTTTTAGAATGGCTATGGAGGTAGGGAAAGAAGCAATCACTAAGTACATCAGATGTATTAAAACCTGAAGAATTATATTTGTTCTTTGAGATGCTGGTAAGATGTAGTGTATAGCATAGTATCCTCCTCTGGTCAGATTTGCTTGAAGCTAGCTTTCTATTAGCCTGAATACAGGAAGAGATCATGAGCTTCCCTTGCCCAAAGAGATGGAAAGCCTGATCTGTTTAGTCCTCACAAGAAAGAATAAATAACTTTTGCAACATCTTTCCAATAGAACTACACGGATTCAGAGGTATTGGAGGAGGTAAGAAAGATGACACTTCTTAAGATAGTGTTTGATAGCATGATAAGTGGGATTATATGAAAAGAGTAAGACCACTAAAATTACAGAACCAGGAGGCTCAGATGTAGGAGGTACAATCCAGGTCTCTGTTCTTGAAAACAGATTGGTTTCAGCAAATAGCTCAGCAATTTAGGAAAAAAGAAAAGAGAGGGGATGTTAAAAAGTATATTTTAGGTAATATATATACAGCTTTTATTTCTTTTTTTGGCAAAAAGACTGTTTCTATAATGTATATCAAAAGAAGTGAAAACTTGATGTATATTTATTGCTTCCAGTGGGAAAAAAAAATACAGTGAATATCAAAAAGAAGGAACACCTATTTAAAAAGGCATAGTTCAATTACTATGCAAAGAACCTGAATATCTTGGTGGCTTTTCTATGTACAGAACATTCTGTCAACAGTTGTGATGCTGTAGTGCTGCATTTTTATGGAAGACTAATGCATTAGACTTCATACATGACCAGCAACTACTGAGATAATGCTAACATCATTATTTTGATGCACATCTATTAATATTTTTAATGTGTTAACACAACTGTCTGCTGTACGTATGGGCCACCAGCCATCAACTCATTGTTAACTTATTACATTTGAATTAAGCAACAGCTTTTCTAGCACATGAAAGTGATGGAGCAGCAAACTTGCTTTCAGAGATGTAGAGGACCATATGTTCCTTGGTGTATTTATACTTGTTGGGTTTTATTTTCACCCTGCGTCTTGGTCTTGGCTAACAACTGGCTTGCATATATTCTGGAAAGATCGATCACATTGCCAGAGTTATTCTGACTGGATTAATCCTAACCCTGTGCTGTTGCAAGACTGTATGTAGTGTTTTGGCTCAGACTGTGCAGAACAAGCTCACATCTGTCTGCAGTATATTATATAATTATAGACATTATCAGTACATCTGTAATATTTATGGTACTCCTCCTGCTATGCATGGAGGTAGAATTTTAAGGCATAAAAACCAGCACTTGAATAAAGTCATTCATAGCATTTGCAGGGAAAGTCGAAGCAGATTGAATTACCCTGGTATGAGTGGCATTGCTTGGTGAAGGAGCTAAATGGTGTTGACTGCTGTATATATAGTTCACTTATAACTCTGATAAAGATATTTTTGCCAGTGTCTTACTTGCAGTGTGAATAGTGTCATATCTCGTCTGATGGAAAACGGTGTTTAGGCAGATTAGGCTGTTTCCCAAGTGAAAATGGTTGAAAAGTTCTTAGTTTCCCACTCACAAACATTGAAAAGCCACATTTTTTATGTTAGAACTTTGAATTTCACTTCTATTTTTCTGTTGGGAAATTGCCAAGAACAGTACAAAAGAACCCCAAATCTAGTCACTGATTTACACAAGAACCTTCCCATCACTTTAATATAGCTTTAGGTCTTGCAAAGGATATTTTAGGATAAGATAGCTGTCCAGTCAAATATACAAAAGCAACCAAGAGGAGGTAGGTGGATGAATACGACTAACTTCTCATTCATGCATATGTGCAAATGAAAGGAAGTATACTGAATGCAACTACATGTATCATTGTCCCTTATCTAGGAGCATTCAATATTTTCTGTTGATTCTAAGTGAAAGTTTGGTTGATAAATTTGCTTATGTGACTAAGGTCATAGGAGTAAGGAGATTTGAAGATTGCATACAGTAGACAAAAACAAACAAACAAAAAGAAAACAATAAAAACCCACAGCATTTCAATTTAGGACAAGTGGAATATAATGCTAATACACAAATGCAGATTTAGAAACAGACTCGGAACTGTTTCTCCTCAGTAGAACAGGAAATTAACGTAAATCAGCATTGTACTAATGTGACAGGGAAGATGAAGTAAGATGCATATATACTCCACCCAGCATACAATGTGCATTGTAGGGTGGAAAACACATTTCCAGAAAGTGGATTGATCAAGAGAACAACACTAAGTTTAAAAAATCAGAAAATCTAGATAACCCAACTGTGAGGAAATCTTAAGTAAACTGAATTGAAAAGAGAAATTATCACAGATTTGAAATAGAAGCTTCCATGGAGAACAAGTTCTCTCGCTTTTTCAACTTTTTCTCCTAGTGCATGGTGAAAATAAAAAGAACAGATACTCATATTTGCAGCAAGAATGATTTAAGTGAGATATTTTAATAAATTTCCGTAATATTTTATTATCCTAGAATTGCCTTTTGGCTCTTTTGTTTTCAAGCTGTTCTATCACAAATGGTACACAGTGATGTGTTGGATTTGTCTTTCATATTTTCTTTTGTATTCTGAATAGTACAACTAGTTGTTAAGGACAGATTTTTCACTTGTTAAATCTAACAAAACTTCTGAAATCATTAAACAAATTCAAAAAGGTAACAGAGAAACTCTCAAGCAGAAAATTAAAGCAAATTAATTGAGTAAATTACTTCCTGTGAATCATTCACTTTAGCTTTATTTCAAAAATTTGCTTATTATTGATCATTAATTAGAATAATGGTGCTATATGCAAACTTAATTGCATTTATTCTTAGTACAGATATTTTCTCACAGCTTTAAAAATTTGCATCTTTCAATGTACTTCTGAACAGTTAGTTTGCATATTGATAGCTGTTAATGTCATTCTAAAACCTATGTGATATCATTCTGTAAACGTAGAAATAAGGGTAAGTAAACATGATTTACTGCAGGCTACGATGCTAAACATATTCAGTTATTCAAGTGAACGTTTCTCTCCCTTTCAGCTAATGAGAAACGTATGGATTAGCCTTTTCTGCCTTCCCTGGGGGATACACCTTCCTATTGTTAAGAATTGAGGGATAATATAATGGGATGCTCACTTGATTATTATCAGTAAGACTTCAAATGGTAATTTTATGAAGCAGCAACCAAATTTATCCCAGGTGTAACATCAAGAAAATCTATAAAATAGCAGCAATGAATATTGCTGTAGAGAACTGATTATGTATATCACTGCAACATATCTATATGATAACTTTGACTTAAATGATTTCTTAAATTACAGAACATCTTTTTTTTTTCTAATGACATTGAGTCTTGCAATGTTTATTTAAAAGTTTTGTCTGGCAAAAGGGCCAGCCTATAGAGAACCAGTAGAAAACGTTGCTGACATCATTATTATGCTTCCTGGGCTTCCCGTTCAAAGATGTATATTATTAAGGGCTGAAAAGCAAGCCATGGGCATGCTCTACAAGTCTGACAATTCCCATGAACAAGCTTTTCCAGTAGGAAAGCTTAATGTGGTCCCTTGGGAGTGACTGGAATATCTGGGAGACATGGGGAAGCTAGGAGAGGTTTGCAGTGACTCTTGCAGACTGTAGCTTCCAACAGTCAGCTACAAAGGGAAGGGTCCCTGCTGTGGACCAGGGCTGTGAAGGGTGCATGCTCACAAATAAATTATATTAGTGATTATTGAGCAGTGCTTGAGCCCACACCAGTTCTTCAAGGATGGCCGTATTCATGGGCATTGAACTGACAGTAGATATTGAACTATTCCATCTCCTGGAGTTGCTCACGCCTTTACTTTTGCTCAAAATTTCAGAATGGATCTTAAACTGAGATCCCCTGCTGTTCTCAGCAGACCTAATATAGTGATTTAGGATGTATTTGCAGACCTGATGTAGACCTAGAAGAGGAACCCAACTCATCAGACATTCCTGCTGAGATATCCAATAACTAGTCAAACATCTGAAGGCAAAGCACCTCTTTGAAAACAAAGTGTTTCAATGGACAGTCCTACTTAATGAGAAAGGTTTATTTTAAAGCCTCATTTTCTATTTTGGAAGTTCATTTTAACACAGCTTATCTTAAAAAGGAAACAAAAAACCAACAAACAAACAACAACAACAAACCCTAGAACTGCATATTCTCTCTATTGATATGAAATGAATCTGTCATGAACTTATTGCTCATTTTTAAATTAAAATTTTCTATTACATAAAGGATTAGTCTTAAGATGACTGGCAGTCATTCACACTTTTGGATACAGAAACCTTAGCACAGGCTCATAGAAAATTCAACAAGACTTGTGCAGGAGTTCCCTTCCCCGCAATGAGATTTCATTAGACTATGCTATCTCCTTCAAGAGTAATTGCAATAAATTTAATATGACCAGCAAGCATAAGGTATGTCAGTGTATCACAGTTCATTACAATAGAATTACCATTGTGGACTAATAATAAATAGTAATGCTCAGATAACAGCCCAGAAAATGTAACATCTGAGCATTGAAGGAACATAAATAAGACTCTAAACTCACTGGATCCTGTTCTGAATAGAATAAATGGATGCCCTGTGGACTTCTATCAAAGTGATGGATGAGGTTTTTTCTTTTTTGACTACTGAAAATGCAAGGAAATAAAAAATGTATCCAACCCCTGGATTTTTAATCCTCCTCTTCTATTTGTAGCAGATCTCCACTCCAATGAGCGATTGAGGACTGAGAACACAGAATATGAAGGGCAACCGCTCTATCAGGAATATTTGAGAAGATAATCCAAGTTATAGCGGTACCTTGAGCATGTAAAGGTGTATGGCCAAATAATGTCTGCTGTGGGTTCTACTTCACTTTACTTTTCCATGTTTGTAAAAATCTTGTTTTCTTGAAAATACAAGCATAGTATCTTCTTTCATTCTTGAGGTATCCTCTCATTTGGAAAGAGTTGAGTTTTTCCCCTACATTTTTTTTTTTAAGCACAATTCAATTCAGTATGCTTTTTTCTTTTTCTGCAATACTGATCCTGCCAATCAACAGCTAGCTGTTATACTGTTATATTCTTTTTTTAATACTATTTTGTGCTCTTTCAAGCAACTCTGTCCTAAGCACACTGAACATAGTTCAGCTGCAGCACAGTAGAGTATTTTAATATTTTATGATGGGGATGTATGCACAGAGAACTCTACTCATTTGTAGATTATAACTGAATAATTTAAAGCATTGCCAGATTATTATTGTGAACTCATGATGGAAAAAATTAAAAGTTCAAGGGACAAACTCAATGCTAATCTAGAACTACCACTACATGTGGAGATAATAGACATCCATAGGTTGTGAAATTTGACCAAATGTCATCTGAGAATTGAAAATATGTGTGGATAATCTTGTGATAACATTTTTATTGTCATTCAGGATGAAGCAGAAGTAATCAAACCTCATTTGTCAAGGCTGGCTTATTATTTGAGCTATCTAAAGGGATCATTTCTTTCCAAAGTTACAAAGAAAGAAAATCGGCAACAAGGTAAGTATACTGGAGAGTTTTGATCTTGTGAAGTATATAAGGTAGGGCAGAGACAAGACAGCAGTCTTGACTGATGAATGGTATGACTCATAACGGATTAATAAAATCAAACAAACAAAAACCCACCACGTTTTACTTCATGTTATATCTACAGCATTTTAAAGTTCCTTACAACTTTGTAAGCCTTTATTTATTTGTTACAATATTTTCTTTGCAAAAATATTCCTTATGCATTGCTCTAGCATTCAATAAACAATATTTACAATGGATGTATTTGTTTTATGTTTAATGTCAAACTATTCCGTTACCGATATTATAATAACAGATAAAGCAGGTATGACTTAAACTTCTGTCAAAATCTCTCACCTGTTTCTGAGAGATGCAACAGCTTAGTTCTAGAAAAAAAAAAATTCTTTTTTAGACACTCAGACGAATCCAGGGAGGGTTGCTTTGATTTTGCTTGTGAAGCAGTTGTTGAAACTACCATGTTCCTTCTCTCATGTCCGAAATAATAACAGCTACGCTACTTTCAGAAGATCAGTACTGACTGTGCATTGGGGATGAATGAAATACCTCTTGTCTAGCCTCCCAGTGCTGATTGCTGGACAGCAGGCCTGTTGATTTCAGAGCTGACACGCATGATGTCTGAGCAAACTCTTGCTCTATGTTGCTCAGGTGTTAATGGTAATTTTCTTTTTCTTTGGACACAAAGACTTTAATATCCAAAATGGGTGACTAGGATTACCTGGTTTATATCCTGGATGGCATAATCTGTGAAATAGAAACAGCTGATTTCAGTAAAAAGTACATAGATTTTTTTGGAACTTGGGGGTGCTTTGTGCTTTGTGCTTTTTTTTTTTTTTAATTTTCTATTTTATTTTTTTCC
>VXAB01005927.1:0-121099 GCA_013399175.1 Odontophorus gujanensis | reverse complement strand
TATTTTTTTCCAGGAAGACAGTAATTGGGGGGGGGGGGGGGGGAAGGTGGAATTTTCCATGCAACTTTCTCATCTGCATTTTTACCTGCTTACAAGTAAAACATTGGGTAAAATTTTTCATAAACTTTTTGTTTCATTTTGTATACACCAGGCTATGACCTGATTATTGAACTACGTTGTGTCACTCACAAATTGTTTCTGATATTAGAAGGGTAAATAGTTGCAGCCTGTAAGGAAGCTTCCTACTTACTGCTGTCTTGGATAAAATACAGCATGTGAGGCAGTGCTTACAGGTTTGTGGTTACTCACGCAAGACACATGGTATTAAGACCCTACTCCCTGGTTTAGAAATACTCAATGCCAGAATGGAACATAAAGTTCCTGGTAAAAGTTTGTCTGTTCCCTTATACAAATGCAATGCTTCTTAAGGCAGGGAAGTCCTTCTGCCTTTATCTGTATTTTAGCCAGGATATTATATAAGTCTGTCAGGCAGGTGAACTTTTCCACACTACTGCTAGATGTAGAACCCTTCAGCCTAGCTTGCAGTTCATCTCTGCCCTCTTTCTGAAAGCTATTGCCTCCATGAGTCTGCTACCACTAATTAACCAGTTAGTCCTTGATTAGTTTCACTCAAATTAAGTCAGGCTAGCAATAACCCTATCACTAAATTTTTTCACCTGAATTTGGTGCCTATCAGCTGAAAACAGAATGTAGAAAGTGCCATGAAAAACATCTGATGCATCTAAGAGATACCCACCCTTTGGGTGAGTGGGATGATAAACAGTTGTAGGGAGAAGGAGGGGTAACAGGAACCTGAAACTGAGATTTCAAGTCTCACAGCACACTGAACATATAACAGCAACCTCATATTTAAAATGACATGGACTGTGTTCTGCGTAGGTCTTGGAGATGTTTGTCTGAGAATCAAAAGTGAGAGGATCGTGTCAGAGGCATCTAGTCTGGAATACATCAAGGATGGGAACATCAGTCTGATAAGGAAATTTGTGTTGATCCTTGAGAGCACCAAGCTGTTTTTGGGCTGGGTATTGCTGTTCTTGTGCTGTAGGACAGTTGCAGGCCTAGTGTAGCTCCTGAATGTCCTAGAAATGTGACTGAATTGCTCTGGCAATTTGGGAGTGATTGTTACTGCACAGTCCAAAATAGGTAGCTTGGAGTTATTCATTTGTGTTGGTGTAAAGGATGTTGTTGTTTGAAATATTGTGGGCATTACATTTTTTAATTCCTTTTTAACACTTTACATCCATTTTCTACCTTCTCTTACTTTAGTATATTGATTAATGTGAAAACCAAATTATTTCACTTGATATTCATACTTCTCAGAAAAGCAACCCTTGAGGTTCAGATTTTCTTATAACTTAGAGGCACAGAGTAATGTTCAAATAAAAATAAAACATACATGTACTTCATACAAGTTTTATCCTTTTTATTCTCTGAAGAAAAGGTAGTTGTACCTATGACTTTAAATTTCAAAGGCAGTCATATCTATGACTTCAGACTTCCATAAAGTTCAGTTTTAAAAAAGTGTCATAGTTCTTAGTAAAGAGATCAAACCAGAGCTGCATCAAATTGCATTCTGACCTCAAGTTATTATCCCCAGACTGCAATTCAAGGTGCTTCCCCTCATTAGTTTAATGAATGCTGCAGCAGTTTGTCTTGGTTGACTTTTTCCATGAATAATTGGAAGCCCTTTGTTGCCGTGGCTTAATATAATTTCATGCCCTATCTCTTAATGATTCACTGGCAATTTGTTAATCTGGAGCTTTATTTTCTCTGAAACACTCCTGTCCACAGTGATTATTTCCATTACTTCACCAAACTGACTGAGAACTTTGGCACTTGAGTGTGAACCATTGCTCTTCTTCCATCAGAACAGATGCTAGGGAAATTTGCTTCTTTATTTTCCTGACTCATTTTGACTAGGAATTTTGATCAGATCCTTATTATGCGAAGAGGGGCTTTGATATTAATTAATTTACAATGATATACAGGTACTCTCTATTATGTTTCTGACCTACTACAGGTGTAGATGCCAACTCAATCATACTAGCGGCTGCTTGACCTATACCAAATATTTGTGCTGGCTCCTGCTGATATACCTCCTAGGATTTAAGTTGTTGGATGAGTTGCTGAACAAGACAAATAGAGTCTACTGCTCATCTAAAAATAATAATTAATACAAAAATTAGAAAATTTCCTCTCTGAGTAGATACTAGATAATTCTCCTTTTTTGGCTGATAGATCTAATGTGAATTTCCAGGAATTTCAAATCTTGAGTCCCAGGAAGTATCCTATAATACTTAGAGTTAAATGCTAAATAACGAGTTGAGGTTTTTAGCTCATTTAAGCATTACTCAGGTATATAAGTATGCATTTGTGAACAAGAATTATTATTTCAGTTCAGTTCAGAGGCCCAATCCTGGCTAATGTGTGTCTCTTACCTTTTGGATGTAATCTCATCAGCACCACTGTAGGGCATCACACTTGGCTCTATGGATCATCAGTCGTTGTGCTGCACTGCCTGTTGTTGGAGCAGTAAGGCTTAACCAGCGAGAATGAAGAACAGAGAAGTGAGTATCTCTTTACCATTTTTCTTTTTTTTCTTTTTCAGTGTTACTCCTGAATGCCCAGGTAATGTTGTTATTAGTATCAATGCTAGTGAAAATTAATGGCCCTTTTGCGAGCATGCACATTACAGACTTGTGGTAACTGTGGGTAAGGACAGTGAGCTGTCTCAGTTGAACTTCAATGTTTTTGTTTGTGTGCTTAAAAACAACAGTAACTTGTTTCACTGTAAATTGTTTGAGATTATCTACAAGAAAGGGAATGTGACTGAAGACTGAGCAACACTTAAAAATATGTTTACAAGTAAACAACATATCCCAGAAAGAGCAGATCACAAATAGTACTCAGTTTTACCTGCATGCAAGCATGCAGACTCCAGTGACTGTGGGTGTAATTGAAGACTCATTTAGTGCCAACTACATACTACAAATTGAGTGAAAATAGAGATGCATGTTTGTACTCTCTGCTTGCAGAAGCAAATTCTGGAATTTAAATGTTTTTGTGGCTCTATCTATACTGCATTGTAATTTTTCTTGATGATAGTTGTTGGGGTGGTGGTGAATAGTATCTTAAACTGAAAGTACTAGCTATTTATGGAACATACTAATTCATATAGAAGGCATATTGATTCCGATTTTTTTACACATTGCCAGAAAAACAGATTGGTTTAGTACTGTGGAATCCATGGGCTGGATATTGTCATCAGCTTCTGTGTGAAATGAGTTGTTCTGGTTTTAGGAGAGCATTTTTCCTTATGCTTGTAGATTTAAAGCACTTCCTTTAAATGATAGAAAACATGATGTTTTTCTAATAACCTCCTATGAATTAAACTGAGAGTGCACTGGTTAATGTTTGCGATGTATGAATAAACAAATGGAAAAAAAAAAAAGGAAAAAAAAACTTAATATTTTTTCTTTTTTTACCTGTTCCAAATACCTTCTTATTCAGCTTACCCCAATATAAATGGTGCTTTACTTCGTTTTGTTGGCTTCCATTGAATTTTCTGTCTCTGTTTGATTGGCACCATCGTTGAATGTGGCTGAGTCTTTCTTATTGCTAAGGTAAAAGAGGTGCTTGTGTTTGATGTTTAACATAAGAAAAACACATCACAAGAGATCAAATCTTGTTTGTTTGTTTCATTATTATTGATGGCAGCTTGGAGATTGCACCTCTGTGATATAACCAGCACCTAAAAAATTAAGCAATTACAGATGTAAGCATTCACACAGACAAAAAACAATATTATATGGAAATAAATGCATATCTTACACAAACTTTAAGTTTTTTCCTATGCAAAATATTTTTATTAAAGTCAGTTCAATATGGATTACAGAGAAACTAACAAGGTTTGACTAAATCAATAAGATTCTCATTAATACTACCATCAGAGTGAAAATATTCATTATTAATACAAAACAATATGCTTTGCCTGTAGATGAATTTGTCATATCATTTTATGTTTTTTTGTTTTTTTTTTTTTAATAGCACTTTGTGGTCAGCAATTTCTGATCCATTAATGTGGAACATTTCTAGATTTTTCCATGAAATAATGACCATTTATAGGAGCAAGTTTTTTTCTTTTTATTATTTTTTAAATTAAGATTGTGTTATATAATATGTAAAATGTGCAAATTGTGAATGTGGATAAATTTCTCTTGCTTACACTTTGATAAGTCTATGGCTAAATGCTTGTTATTTCGTGGGTGAAGGTGAGTTCCTTTTTTATAATGTGCAATTTCACTGAAAGTGTACAAACAAGTGTTATTTTAATTTTGGATTTTGATGCTTAGAAAGATAGCTTCAAAAGAATTACTAGTTTCAAAGAGAAAGGAAAAGTGTTGCTGAACCGTACTCTGTCTGAGTAACAAAGAAAACTATTCCAAATTTGCAGATCAATTTTTCTACTGGGCACAGACTTGAGTGCAAAATCGTACCCTCAGCCAAGGCAAATGGAATTCTAATATTTGTAAGTGCTTAAACAGAAAAAAGCTGCAGGGCACAGTGAATTAAATAAACAAATGGGGAACCTCAAAGGTATTTGAGAATTGAATAAGTAGATATACGCATATTAATTTACATTCATGTGTCTTCAATCAGAATGCTTGAATTTGGCTGTTTAGAATTGGTTCAGGAAAGAGCGTGAACTATCCTCAGTATGGTACTAATTTCATTATTGCAAGTAGATGACTTACAAATTAGGTGTTAAGCTGTGTGCCCAAATTATGTGCCTCTGTGAGAGAATGGAAACTATATCCAATGGAAACTATATTGAGGCTTTGGCCTCAATAATCTGCATGTATTTTGTCTATTGTCATAGACAGCCTTGAGAGGGAATCTGGGGTAGGTGGGGGTAGGAGGGTAGAGCTGAAATCTCTTGGTTTTCACAGTCTTGACAGAACTGGGATGTTTATTTTCTTATCACTATGCTGATGTATGTGGTATGTGAAATTCCAGAAGTATATATAGAAAACAAAGCTTTTAAATCTCTGTTTACATGTGTAGTTTCTAGATGGTCAGCTTGATTTCACATTGAAAAACTCAGTCTCACTTAATGACATAGTGGAGGAAATTGTACTGTAAACACAACTGGATAGATAGTCCAAATAGCTCATGAGAAAGTCACAAAATTTGATAGACTTGTAAGTGACTTAACTGAGCTAGTTTTTCCACAATTTTTTCTGTTATTAAAGCAGACGCAAATAGGTATAACTCTTATTTAAAACATCTTCTACAGGAACCATCATTAAATAGAAAAAATCCCTGAAATATATCCATTTGACATCAAACTAACAATGGTAATCACCTAATGAACTGAATGTATAGATCCACTGTTTTTTTGAGAGTTGCTTTTCATGCACAAACTACTCTAATTGCTACCTGTGTAATTGTGTAACTCATGTAAATTACTAAAGACAGGTTGATTTAAACACAGTGTTAAAGTTTAAAAGGAGTGACAGTCCTAATAAAGGGAAACAATCAGGATAGATCTATTTGACAAAGCCAGTAATTATAAACTTGAATACCAATTAGTTCTGAGTTGGTATGTTTATTTCAGCTCTTACAATGGACTTGAGAATAATTATATTCATTTTCCAAGCTATCCAAAGCATCCAGAAAAATAAATTGTGAATTCATTATATAAAAACAACACATCTAGTACTTTCCAGTATTTCAATTTAGTCATGATGAAAATATACATGCTGGTAAATCCATCTACTCAAAGTAGACAAACAGTTACCCTTTTGCTGAATTTAAGTAATGAAATCTATCAGTGAAAGAGTTCTGCAGGTGGGAGAAATCGATCCAAGTAGGACAATGTGAAATAGTGATGGAAAAACTGCTAAAGAGGTTTTTGAAGATACATTGACAATGCATTTGCATTTCTCACAGTAATTTATCCCACATTTAGAACTATTGCCTTTAACAGCATAGTCATTATAGAGGTGCCTTCTGAATTTCTCTTGCAAGTGACAAATCCATCCATCTATCAGATATGGACAAAACAGTGTTTCCCCTAATATCCTATGGGATTACAACTAATGTAAATTAATTAAAATTGGAATGTCCTGTTTTTTGTTGTTTTTTTTTGTATTATCTATGAATGCAAATAAGTGCCTGTACTTTCTGAAACTATGTAATAGCAGAGCAAATACAAATTTACATATTTTAAGAAGTTAGCATTTAGGTCAATTGGAAAGCGTAGCGTTGTAACAGCAAGAGTTGTTAGAATAAACTTTCAAGGAGAAATGGGGAAAGGCTTACCATTTGGGTCATCATAAACTGGACAAGAAAACCTCTGCATTAGAGGTCATTGTGCTCAAAAAGAGAAGGAAGAACTTACTCAAAGTACTGGTAGGACTTCTTTAACAATACATCCTTTTAAATTTCGGCAGGAAGGAATGCAATACATTCAATTGTATGTAAAGTATGTATAATTTCTTCTAAATCTTTGACAGTGAAATTTATTTTTTGTGCTAGCAACTGAGAAGTATGAAAATAAGACATTAAAAATCTGAGTATGCAGGTATTATGGAAATTATATTTTCATCACTCCTATATATGAGGAAACATTTAAAGCAATATGTCTGTTCCATATTTTGGTTTTTATTTTTATTCTAATAGAAAATTTTGAGATACAATTCTTTGGTCTGTGGCCCACTTCAACTATCAATAGTTTTGACAGTAAAATATTATTGTATCACTTATTTAACTGCTATATTTGATGTCTTGTATGTTTTGAGTATCTGTGTGAGGACTTGGTACAAGTGTAAATTTTGCATTCTTACTGTTGGGTATAAAAACATGTCCATTAGTGGCAATGCTTCATTTATTTCGCTGTCAAAGTAGATTATAGCGAGCAGAATATGGAGAAAGTGGATGATGAAAATAAACAACACTTCAAGAATTTGTTCTCCCAGTTTCAAAGTTTGGTTAAGTCTTTGGAAACAAGGTATGTCATCACCTTCAAATCCTTTATTACAGGTAAACATATCAGACATAATATTAACAAAGTAAAAAAGCCAAAAAGCCTGGCCGTTCATATGAGCATCTGATATCAGTTTTTCTTCAAGCACTATGAAGATTATATTCTCTTTTTTTTCTTTTTTTTTGTCAATTGATTGTTTCCTATTTTTTTTTTCATCAGTTGATTGTTTCCTACTTTTTTTTTCTTTTACATTACATAATATTGAGATTAGCTGCATGGAAAATCTCTCAGGAATTTATATTTTAAACTAGTAAAAATTTTGTTGAAAAGTTGGGCAAAAGAGTAACTGAGAAAGAGATAGTAGTTGGGTCTTGGTAGGTGTCAATGGTTTATGGGCCAGTTTGGATGGATTCTGTGACTAGCGGGGCAGGGGAAAGAGATAGGGGCATAAGGGAGAGGGTAGGAAAATGGGCCTAAAACAAAACAGCAACAACGATCTGAGAAGGAAACTAATTTACTAAATAAGATATTTGGATGCAAAATAGTACGGTATAACACAATCTAATTAGAATTGAAGTTAATAAATCAAGTAAAATGAGAGAATGTCCAAAACTGAATCCCTTACTCTAAAGCTGAAGGCAAGATGGCTAGGAAGCTCCCACTGCTCAGATGAACAGCAAAAAGATGAAGTCTCAGGACTTGTGTGCAATTTTATCTTTCCCTCTGGGCAAAAAATGGGAACATGAAGACCTCTGGGGTGTGTATCTCTCTTCTGAGAGCCAGGTACCCATAAATTTGTCAGTCCATGGACTTACAGCATTAACTCTTTAACTCCCAGTGCCTCACATGATGTTATGGTTTGGAATACCGATGACAAAAATCATAAAAGCATGACAGTAGGTCATGAGGAATATGTTGAAAGTAATTCTTTTTCTTGCAATGCATATTTTGACTGAAGATTTGCAATGGTATTGGATAGGAAAATGCTACTTTTGTCAGAATATCAAGAATCTTCCTCTGTATTTTGGCTGTAGAAATGGTCCAGGGAGGCCAGATAAGGAAACTCTTGTGGAGATAGTGATGATGAACCTGGAAGAAATCTCTGTGTTTATTTGGATCTGCTTTAGGTGTTTAAATTTCTGATAGGAATCCTGTTGATTTCAATTTTGCTGAGCTTTTATTGTTCATATTCATTGTAAGTATTAAGGATTTGTGCTTACTGGTTTTACAGTAGAGAACATAAGTGAAAGTAATTTGTAAATGAATCAAAAACATTTTTTCCTGTTCACTTTCTTTTTCTCTCATAAAAAAACTTATTTTTTAATTTTATTTTTTAAACACTAACTGAAAAATCTGCATGAAGCTCTGAAGACTAGCTGCAAGAAATCAAACTTTACTCTCAGAAATAGGATTCTCTAAACTGGAAGTTTGAATTATATTATATGAAATCTTGAGGCTTTTTTTTTTTTTTTCAAGAGTAATTAAAAAAATAGCTACTGCGTCTACTGTAGTGACAAAGATACTATTTCCAGTTAATAAATAGGGATCTTATTTTCATGATATAATTTTTTCCCTCTGTTGTTATGTTTAAACCAGTTGCACAAAACTATGGATTATCAGGTGTACAGCTAAATAATGCTGCTTAGTTATTATTTTTTTAATGTCTTGGTTTTATGATTTTTTGTTATTGGTATTCCACATCATATGGAATATGTAGTGCACTGGGAGTTAGAGTTATTGCTTCAGCTCTGTGGATCATTGATAGTTCCAGGTATATCTGTCTCAGAAGAGAAGAACTACATACCCCAGAGGACTTCGCGTTGCTTTGTGTTTTTTTCCATTTTCTGCTCAGGGGCAAGGATGAAAACTGTTCACATGTAATGAGACACAGGCTCTTTCCCTTTCGGATCAACCCAGCAGTGGGTGCTCCCTAACTGTCCCACCTTCAGCATCAGTGTAAGGCTCTCAGTTTTTTGGACACTCTCTCTCGTTTTGTTTGATTTATTAGCTTCAATTCCAATTATTTTGTATTCTGTTGTGTTATTTTGCATTCTGATATCTTATTTAGTAGATTAGCTTTCCTCCTTAGATTGTTGCTGCTGTTTTGCTTTTAGGCCCATCTCCCTTTTTCCCTTTCCCGGCGTGTGGGTTCATGGGTCCCCCTGCCCCAATTGTCGCGGAACTGGGGCAAACCAGCCCAGAAACCATTAACAATTTACTTATTTTCTGCCTATAAAAAAAGTGGAATTTTTTTATACAACCTTGTTGTAGTGGAAATGCCATCACAGCTTGAACCAGTGATTTGAGTACCTGGTGGGAAGGCAGTGCTAAACCAGGGCAGCTCAGGTGAAAGCAGTGTACCTGAGAGACTAGAAGTGGTGGAGCCAGGATCCTCTGTCTGAGGACTTTACACACCTTGTGAAAGTAAGGAGTTGTTTTTTTTCTCCTCTTATTTCTGCACTTACTGCTATCTTATCTAAGTAGATCCTCACTTGCTCTTGCTTAAAACCTTGTTGCTCTGCCATATTGTTATGCTTTCTATCATATTACACCTACTTAAAGAAACATTCATAAGAAGAATAAATATTATCTAGATAGAAATGTTAAGACTGGTGTTTGAAAGCTTTTGATTTTATGAAAAGCTAGTTTAGAAAACAAGATGTGTTGTACTAAATGAAATTTGCACAATGATTATTGTTTGCTCTCTATGAGGTAAATCACTATGACAGGAAAAAACTCAGTACTTTGGTGGATAAAGCTAGTGTCCTGCCAGTTGAAGGAAGAGAAGGTCATTGTAAAGCAACAGCGCTCAATCTTTGTTTGAGTTTACAGGTTACAAGTATTGTTGTAGCATCTATCAGGAATTCTGTACAAAGACTAAAAATTCTGGGAGAGATCATTATTTTCCTAGCTAATTTTGACAGAACAAACAAGTTAATATTTCATGTCTATCTAGAAGTCCTTTACTAAGAGACTATAAATGCTGTGGTTTCTGATGGGAGTTGGGTAATGTTGGCATTGTTTGCTTTGTTGATGCTCGTAAAAGAAGCCTGGAGGGAAGCACTGGAAAAAGGTGAGACTTTTTTGGTTATGTATGGACAACTCTTGTGTGAACAGTGAAAGCTTAGTCGTTTCATTTTCCTTGCTTTAGTAATTCTTTGAAAATGTTTCTAAATATTCCATTACCCTCTCTCTATGCAGTGTCAGGTGATCTTTGGCTCTCCTTAGAACAGATGTGTTTGAAAGCTGTTATATGTGAAAGTAACAGGTTGCTTTAATTGAACCATGACTGCTTATTTCTGTTGTATCAATAGCTTATTCAAATTTTACATTTGGTATGGTTTACAGATAAATAATTTTGGTCCTAATTCTTTCTCACATTTAAAATACATGAGGAGATTTATAATATTTAATATATATTGCAAATCCTTTATATGCATAAATATGAAGGATCATTATGTACCATATTTCTTATTTATTTATTTAGAAAATAGCATTTCTAATTTACAGGAAGATGGACTATGAGAATCCTTTATATTTTTTTATATTCCTTTATATTTCAAATTCATGTCATTATTGTTTTTGTCGCAGTTCTTCTGTCCTCTCTCTTTTCTTGCGTAGATTTGAGTCTGCATATACAAATACATAAAAATAAATGTTATTAATATCCAAACACTGTTTTAATAAAGATATTTTAATAAAGAGCTCAATTTTTTTACTCCAATTAGTAAATTACATTCAAAATTAATGTATATTAACTGTTGTAAATTTGCTTCCTTCAGATTTTCTATTAAACCCCAATAAACAGAATTAGAACAAAAGCTTGTGAGAAATTGTATCCTTTAAATATTGTTAAAGGTATATTAAAATATCTATTTTCAATTAAAAATGACCTTAATCATCAGGACAAGAGAGCACAGTAGTGGATATGTATTGGAAGAGAGTATATAGATGATTGCTTTAAATTAAGCTTGAGAATGCTAGGTCTATGTAGCTTTTTAGAACGTATTTTGTAAAATATTTTTTCCTTTAGAATTGGAAATTAGTGAATAGCATCCGCTGAGTAAACTATTCTCCTTTCATACTGTAGGGTTCTGTTGCTGGAGTGTTGGAAATGAAACTGTAGTATAAAACACTGGATTTTATGTTAAATACTAACTACAGGCTTTAAACAGTTGAGATTAGGAAGAAAGAAGTTTTAATTAATATCTTTCTGCTCATGGATTTCACATTTAATTATTTTGAATTCTATTTACTTTTTTTTCTCACAGAATCAATCTTTAAAAAAATTCACAGCTCAGATGTTCATTTTGGCGAGATGGTTAGTGCCTTCAATTCTCATCAAACACATTGTAAAATGAATGAATGCAACAGATTAAGAAATTGAGTCTTAAATTATTCATTCATTATTCACAGGACTGGGAACTCTGAGGTAGCTAGGAGAATTCATATGGGTGAAAAAAAGAGGATGCTTTGGAAATTATAATATTTTTGAACATGAACTTGAAGTGACAAGGACAAATCATCAACAAACATCTAAAGAACTTTAAACAACATGACAGGATACATGGTGAAAATATAACTTCAGATCAATATAATTTGGTTGAAAATTGTGATGTTTGGAGATTTCCTTCTAGTAGTGAAAACTGAATTAATTAATTGCAAGGCAGTTGAAGACAGAGACAGATCATGTAATTGTAGTAATTCTCTTGGTCAGTATTTTGTGGTGATTATGCAAGATATCCAACATTATTTGTCAGCTCAGAGAATTAAAATTTGTTGTTAGAATACTCATATAAAGGCAGATGTAAGCACAGAAAATGAAATGTAAAAATATTTTGAGGATGGAAAATTCAAGACCTAAAGTAAACCAAATACCAGTGTAGTGCTATAGTGGGATGGAAAGTACCATGACAATAGCAGGGTGGTAAAATCTTTAGCTACAGTAAAAGAGAATGAGCCCAAATACAGCAGCTATGGGCACAGAAATGAAGGAGCTGCTTATCTTTAGAAAGCCTCTGGTAGGCAGGGATCTCCAGCAAGAGATGCCCTTGCCTCCACTGCCAACCCTTTCTGCTCCTCAGGTATACTACATGCTTCTGAGCTCTCATAGGTTGGCCCTGTCTTCCTACCAGATGCTCAATCACTGTTTCAGGCTGTGACTTAGTTTTTCTGCTATGATCAACCTGTGTAATTTTTTAATTATGGATATCTATGACAGGAGAAGGGATGTTATTATATTAAATTAATAAAATTTGGTGGTTTCTTTATGAAATTCTTTTATCTTCTGTTTCACAAGTTTGAGAGCTCTTTGAATCCCAGATTGTAGGAGAAAGATTTTAACATCATCTCAGACAAAGGACTTTGTAGCTCTGAAGGGATTTGTCCAGACCTCAGGTTCAACAATTTTAAAATCTAGTACTTTTTTCAGTAATCTGAACATACACAACACCCTATTCTGAAAGGTTTCCTTTTGATGGTAGAACAGAATACTTTCTTATATAGAAAATTACTCTTCTACATTAGATATGGATATGTCTTGCGGTGTAGATGTTTCGATGCTAAAGACTTTAATTTTCAGAAGTTGTTTATGATAACTGTTATCAGTTTTGAAATTGCTTTTAAGTATTCTGTGATGGATGTTTTATGGCTCATTTGTGAGGAAACAATTAAGCTTACCAATTGTTGTCTTTCCTGAGCAGTTCATTAACCCCACATTGGTGCTAGTCATATTATTTTTATCATCATAGTTGACAGTTTTTATTGAAGACTAATTCCTAAGATCTTGTCATGGTCCTTTTACATTTTGACATGACTGTTACGCACACGTGGGTGCCATCTTCTTCTTTAATGGATTTTCAGTATTTGTGAATTAGTAGGTCATATTTACAAGACAGGCCCACAGCATCTACAGAAGCAACACCTACCCGCATCTATTTTGTTTCAGTCTTCCTCAGAGTAGTTCCTTAAAAGGTAAACAACTGCTACCTTAAGTCTACTCACCCCTTGAGACTTTTGAGAGCAATATGAGTTATGTTAATGAAGTTATAATGTGGATATACTGAGGTTAAGAACAGTGCTGATGAATTTAAGGTAACTACTTAAGGCTTGTAATAATTATTTTAAACATCAGAATATATTGTACATGCAATATTTCCATTAAAGAGTGTGAAAGGAAAAGATAGAAGGAAAAAAAAAGCTATTCTTAGTAAGGAGGAAAAGGTGCAATGGTTAAATTGTTCTATCTTTCTGGGAAACACAAGAATTTGCCTTATTAAAAAAAGAAAAGAAAAGATATGCTAGCGTCCAAAAGAAAAGAAGGCTTTAATAAGCTGTGTTAATTTATCAAGAAAAAAATCCTACTTAATAAATGAGTGCAAAAGGCATGAGAAATAGACATCAGAACCAGGTAAAGTTCATGACATTGTCTCAGATGATACTTAAATTCGAAATAGGGAAACATAAGCAAAGAGGAAAAAACTGTTAAGTGCTGTGTGGAAGTATTTAAAACTCTATAAAGAGGTGATCACTGATGTTTGCTGCCAACATGGAGGGATATGTGGAGCAGAGCTCAACAGATCTCAGTATGCCTCAAAATTTTTGTTGGTGACTTGGGTCGCAGAGTATGGATTATATTTACTAGATTTGTGGATGACGCCTTATTGGGCATCCTTTTAACACTCTAGAGAACACTGTTCAGAATCAGAGTGCTTTTTACTGATGGAAAGAAATGGAACAAGCACTGCAGAGTATGATAAAGGCAGTGTAGGGCATAAAACTTTGCAATAATAACCTGCAAAAATAAAGTCTGGAGAATGACTGGCCATCAATTCTTCAGTAGAACACATGGTTATTAGGTGAATGTAGGTCAGTTATGCAGTGCATCTGCAAGAAAGACACATTATAATGAACCACATAAACTGGGCTGCCTATGCAATCCATACAAAGTAATCTTTTTGCTTTCCTTAGCACTACATGTTTAGTGTAAGTTGCAGGTCAGTGTCTGCCTTTCTGGAAAGATGTGTAGTTGTGGTTTTTCATACTGAAAGCATTACTGTCTTCTTTCTCCTTTCTTTTTCTCCTTATTTGAGAACTTCTATTCTCAAATACTTCTACACTTTATCTTATATTTTTCAGTTTGCAGCTTAATACTGGCTGCACTTATTTGAATACTTCAAGTCCCAACCCTACTCATCCATCAAAACCTATTAATTGCTCGTAGCAATTCATATAGTGCAGTCTCACTGATTCAAATATTCTGTGACTCCTGCAAGATCTGCTTCCTCAGTGCTTCATCTGGTTTGTGTCTTCCCTTCTACACTACAATTGGCTTTATGAACAGGCATTGCTTATGTACTTGCAGGTAAGGGGCCTTTCCTCTATACTGAGAAGTCAGATTTCCTCTTTAGCTTACAGTGTATGTTAGGGTCTAGGACTTTATAATTTATGGATCATTTTGTGGTGATATTTACAGAGAAAAGCCTAGAACCTCAACAAAAGTATACTTACCTGCCCAAAATTTACTCCACAGATAGAAACACAAGTAATTAATGTGAGACTGGACAGAAAAATACTTGTTTCTGAACTGGCAAATTGCTGCAACATGTTGAAACTGATTTAACAGAGTCTCATTTTGCTGATTAAATGATACTTAACTATTTGCAGCAACCTAACAGTTCACAGAATTTGTTTTATTTCTAAAGTTGGATATAACTGTCTGGTACCTCAGGCAGGTACGAGGTAAGGCTCTGCTGTGAGTGTACATGCTCTTGTGCCTAAGCAGCTCCAGCAGACAAGAAGCTTTTGTTGCTGCCAATACACGTCACTGAAGGTGTATCTGCTGCGTGATCTCAGTACCTCTAGATCTGAAAATACCTAAGCAGATGGGGATTTTTCCCAACAGTAATAACTATTTTGATTCAGTTTCAGCTGTGCTTGTTCCTTGGGAAGTTGATCCTTGGCTTTACTATTTTTATTATTTTTTAAACTGTTTTCTGAACAATGTATCTTATTTCCCTCATTGAAGATGAACTGTGCACGAATGTCTGTTCCTTCATGTGTTTCTTCTGACAGTGGGGATACTTTTCTTAGTTTGACATACAACATTAAATAATTTTAACCTTGAATTCTGAGTTTCTTGAAATGAGCTAAAATCTAAAAATATTTCTGGCAGAAGCAGTTACACCAGACATCTTAATTATTATGTTGCCAAGGGAATGACAGCTTGTGTAAGGGAAGTTGACATGTCTCCCTGCAGCTATGTGCTTTTTATATTGGAACTTGAGGCTATTATAAATTACCTAGGAGAGAGACAGGCATGAACATGTTACACCAAATTTATACCAGCTCTCACAGGAAGTAGTAAGAGGATTAACCCTTTCAAGTCTTTTTAATTTTGTACAGTTGAACTTACTCATGACAGCAGATAACCAAAATACATATTGAGACATGACAAAAGCATTTCCACTGCTTGCTAGTCTTGATGTCTGATCACCTACAGTGACTGTGGGGAATGCGGGGCTCTGAAACAGGGCAGGGGAGCAGCACTGATGGAGTTATTGTTGAAAAAAGCACCTTTTTTTCTTGATAACCAGCTTGATTATGAGGTGCCGCTTTTTATTCCTACTGCCACATTTTCTTGTCTGTCAGCGCATGTGAGCCCTGCACCTGCTGCCTCCTGGTTAAATGGGAGAGGAGGAGGCATTCCTCAGGCCCCCTTACTGTGTAGTTAACAGGACAAATGAGTAAAGATGAAAGTAGATTTAAAAATAGACGCTGCTGATGAAGTGTTGTTGTTGCTTTGCATTATGCTGTCATCTAATTACTTATCCAATTTATTCAGAAGATGTTTCTTCCACATTAAAACATGACAGAGAAAGTAAAAGGGGAAATATAGAAGAATGTTATATGTTAGGGTAGTTCTGCTAAACATAAAATTATCTGAAATGAGGAACAAGCTAAAAGAGACAAACAGGTCAGTGCTAGAATGGACTTAAATTGTTCACAGAAATACAGGAACCTCTTTATAACTTTGAGTATATTTATTACTAGAGAAAGCAAAAATTCTTTGGAAAAAAATCACTATCATATTTTATGTAAAGACATCTATTCAATTTTGAGCAACAAGCTGCTGTCAACTGCAAAGTAATATCACAATCATGAAAGAAAATTGCTGATAATCCGTAATTTTTGACTAAGATATAAAGACATTGATATTTGATTTTCTCCAATTGTTACAAACTAATTTATCTACTTGTCACTCTGTTTTTTTCCTTGCCATTGTCTTTTGTCATGTCCACAAAGGCATTATGCTTGAGTACTGACTACTTGAATGCATGGGCTATTAGTATAAAGGCAACCTAACTCCTGTACTTCCCTCTGAATAAGTCAGAAAGTCACAAAATCTCTGGAGCAGTCTTCCATGTGAGTTGATTGATGCTTTATGCCTGTCTGTTTTAGAGGCGTCTGGCCAATGCCCCCACTAATAGGCTTCAACTTTTGGTTAACTCTGAAGTGGTCAAGCAGTTGGATTCAGTGATCTGTAGATTGCTTCCGAATCAACTATTCTTATTTCATTTAATTTCTAAGGTCATCATTACTACCTTGATGGGCATATATTTAATTTTAGAAGTTATACCCCTACAGAGACACACTGTCTTAACAATAGACAACTGTTAGGATATTTATGAAGATAAATACAAGAGACTTTGCAGAGATACTCGGAATGCTGGGCTAAATAACATTTTGTATGGTATACTCCCTCTTTTTCCATTGTTGGTGGGGCCCATTGTTAAGTGTGCTATCAGGATATGGTCATTTTTTTTTCCCCAATTCTTTACAAGCAAATGGATGCTGGTAACAGCATG
This sequence comes from Odontophorus gujanensis, assembly GCA_013399175.1. Taxonomy (NCBI): domain Eukaryota; kingdom Metazoa; phylum Chordata; class Aves; order Galliformes; family Odontophoridae; genus Odontophorus; species Odontophorus gujanensis. Next base: position 104,224 of record VXAB01005927.1, on the reverse strand, counting down.
GAGATATCATCATCCCTGAAATCCCACCTCTGTCAGAAAACCTCTATGTATTTTCTTGTATCTAGTATCTAGATTTGTGAATTTGAGAAATTTAAGTATTTGAATACTCACAGTTGTTAAGGTTAATCCAAATATGGGATAAATGTGAAGTGGAAAATTTACCTGCAATTTGAGTTAGTTTGAAAATGAAGTGTCTTGTGTTCTCCTGTTGACCAGAATTGAGCAAGTAGATTTCATGAACAACTTCATTTTCAGTGTTAAGATGCTGAAATGTTCTGATATTTTTCTTTTTAAGAAACTTTCAGAATTTTAGAGGGACTTCCAGAGGGATCTTGATAGGCTTGAGAGGTGGGCCCACGTGAACAATGTGTGATTCAGTAAGGCCAAGTGTAAGGTCTACACAGATTGGGTAACAAGTGAATAGGGAGCAGCCATATGGTTTAGGCTTTGGGGTCATTGGTGGATGAAAAATAAAATGTGACCCAACAGTGTGCACTTATAGCTCAGAAACCAATGTATATCCTGAGTTGTGCCAAAAAAAAGTGTTACCAGTGGGGTGAGAGATGTGATTATCCCACTGCTCTGCTTCTGTGAGTCACCATCAGGAATACTGCATCCAGGCCTGGTATCCACAGCACAAGAAAGCTGTGGAGTTCTTGGAGTGGGTCCAGATGAGGGCCATGAAGATATCAGAAGGCTGGAGCATGTCTCCTGTGAAGACAGGCTGAGAGAGCTTAGATTGTTCAGGCAGAAGAAGGAAAGGCTCTGGGGAGACCTTATTGAGGGGAGCTTATAAACAGGAGAGAGACTGATTTCTTTCTTGTAATGATGCAACAAGGGAAGTGGTTTTAAACTAAAAGAGAAGTAATTTAGATTAAACGTTAAGTGGAAGTTCTTCACTCAGATTGGTGAGGTGTTACAACAGGTTTCCCTCAGAAATTGTGTATGTGCCATCCTGGGAAGTATTCGAGATTGGGTTTGATGAGGCCCTGGGCAGTTTGATGTAGTGGTTAGTAATTCAGCTCATGGAGTAGTCACTGGAACTAGGTGGTCTTTAAGGTCCCTTCCTTCTCAAATCATTCCATGATTCTACGTTACTTCAAGCTTAATGTTTCCAGTACACAGATATCTTAATTTACTTAAAGATTTTTTTTACTAAAGTGAACACCTTACGTTGCTTTTAACATCAGCAGGCTCCATCATTGTGCTGCCTGTCGTATCATAGTCTCCAAAATATCCTGAAATTCTGCCTTTAGGTCCTTCTCTAACATTATAGTGTCAAAAGCAATGATGCCCTAAAGAAAGTCATGCAAGTAATATGCTGTATTTCTGAGGAATATTGACAGCCAGCTATAGCCATTCAATTTCTGTATGGATAGATCCCATGAATTACATGTGCAGCTTATAGATAGCACACACTTTGAGGAAAACTGCAGCAGGGCAAGAGTTACGCTTTCTGAATGCCTCAGATTTTCCAGATATCAGTCAATTCTTTTTGGCTGAGAAACACATTAGGAAGAGATTGTTAACCAATATGTCTCTGAATAGGAATGAAGTGTTGATTCCATAGAATAGCCTTGAAGTTTCATCAGGACAGCAGAGATTGCTATTATGAATGGCTAGGTTTGTTCTTAAGTGGTGTTATTTCATTCCTCACTGGTGAAATTTAGTCTGAATAAATTCAGACACTATGTGGCAGGCAAGAGAAACTCCATGAATTGATCATGGTTGTGTCATTTCCCCTGTGCACAGGGGACGTGCTGGCTGCTGGCATCTCTCTATTTGCAATCTAGTAGTTTCCTTCCCCAACAGAACTTTTGTTTGCAATAAGGCTATTTGGAGAGACAAAACAATTAGCTGTCACCCCCTAATCACTTTACAGCAGTCTTGAGCAAGTAATCCTTATGATCATACAAACATACTGTGACCACTAAAGCCGGAAGAAAGTTTGTTTCCACAGTTGGCACTTGCATCCTCTAGTCCTATCACAGCCCGACTCATTGTGTGAGCTTGTGTATACCTGGACAAGATGATAACACGTACTGAACTACTGCTTGCATGCTAGCTCTAGTCACCTGTTTCCTGAGACGTACTATTAACAAGCAAATGGCTGGGGACAGCTCATGGGGTACCTGCCTTCTCAAGCCCATGCTACTCAGTTGAGACTTGTTAATAGATTGGAATAGCTTGCAGGGCAAGGTTGGAAGTTTAACTTGAATGCAGTACCGCAGGATATTTAAACAAGAATATTTATCTTTGCCTTCAGGTAAGCGTTTCCACATAGCTGTGGAAATGGTGAGTGAGATTTTGGAAAGCTATAGAAATATTTAGTAAGGGCAGATTAGCTGAAGCATACCTGCAGAGGCTGGACAGATAACTTGCTTCTGGTATTGAGGACAGATGTTGGGTAAATATTTAATACTTGTTATATATTTAATATTTGTAACATTCCTCTAGTATCTGACCTTGCTGACTTGTCTCTGACTGCATTAAGCTCAGTCAGAAAAAGCCAGGGGCAAGAGAAGAGTTACTAAAATATCGAAACCCAGTGGTAAGAAATAATAATTCATTGTGCTTCTGTCTACAGAAAGCCATAATGAGGCTTTACAAGAATTCACCTGTGCATGAAAAAGATATATTTTGGGTGACAATGTTTGCTTTTAGTTTTCGTTAACTGAGAAAATACTATATGCATAATTTTAACCACAGATATATGGCAACGTATTCTAGCCCCTCTGCTGAGTACAATTCTTTAAATTTAGGTAAATTTTGATGGGTCAGCTTATGAAGAGAGACTCACAGCCTTACTGCAGCAGGTAAGATCTCAGTCTCACAGGCTGAGAATCAACCTACATGCATCTAATAATGGTTTAAGTACCGGATAAGACAAAAAGAAATTATGTCTTTGCTCTTGATTGACAGATTTTCTTTCTGCTCTTTCAATTTAAGGTTCCTGACCTGATGATCTTACTGACTCCCTAGACTTTCTATATATCCAGAACAATGGTGAATTATGGGTTTTTACCCTTATTTTGACAGGCTTTATTGATTTGGGAGAGATTCCCTATACTTACATTTACAAACACTGATGGAACACAAGCAAAAACTGTCAAAACTGAAGAAATGTGTCAGTTTTCCGTGTGTTTGTTGTTAAGAAGATGAATTGGAGGACTGCACTTCAAAGAATTTGTAAGCAGTGATCTGCACAAAACACAGTGGGTGATACTATAAGTAGTACTGATTTCATAGGAAATCATTTAGTGGACAGGTACTGCCAATTTTGAAGTCAGAGGTACCAGTCTCCTGCCATGAAATATCAAGTACTCTAAAATGTAGCTTTTTTTTTTCAATGGAAGAGGAGAAGATACGATTTTTCCCCCTTCTGTCCTCTATATGATTTAATAAGCTTGTCTTTATAACACTTTTATGTCAACTGTATGTGTCCCCATGAAAAGACGTTGGGAGTATAAGGTAAAGGGATAAAAATTGATTTATTAGATGCACTTAAGTGAACAAGTGCAGTCACAATTCTAATAGTAATCAGATTTTTAAAACAGTGATGCTGTCACGTCCATGAGATTATTGGATATGAGAGGTATTGCATCAGAGGAAATTAATACACACCCAACTCAGGTATTTGAGATGATCTTAATTCCTCTCCACACTGAATCCCTGATGTAAAGTAGATAAAATATATTTTGTCTGTTTCAACTGTACAGCCTTCAGGAAAGAAATTTCATGTATAAATATGTCACCTGACTTCTTTGTCTGCTGTTGTTGTATATGAAAATATCATCACCTGAGAGAGAATGATGTCTCAACTTCGTATTTGCCTCTCTCACTGCTAGTGCCTGCGAACTCCACATTAGTCACTAACTCCAGAAGAAATTAAGTGAGGTCTTTTAGAAATCTCTTGCACTTGAATTGTATTCTGAAGTTTACAGATCTAGTTATATTTCTTCTGCAGTGGAGTTGGATTTTGAATGGAACTTGTTTAGTAATTTGTTTGGATATTCTATTATTATTTGTTTAAATTGCTCAGAGGAAAATAAATCACAGAATTCAAAGCTAGAGAAAGATTTTGGCAAAGTTAATTGCAGTTGCTGGCTAGTGTTTAGTAGTTGTTTGTGCTGAAATCCAAAAGTTGTATTTATACTTACTTAACTCTATATAATGTTGTGTCAGTTGCAAAATAACGTATTATGAATCTTATAGCATACATAGAGCTAACTACATGGCTATATGAAGTACTATGAGCCAGTGTTTATAGTATTTACTTCTCTTCATCCAATTTAGAGCCATGACCATTCCTTAAAATTTCTAAATATTTAGTCAAGGCTTTCAGGCAATTAATGCAAACATAAAATTGCCTACATGTCTGGTTTCTACAAGAACTTATTGTCAATTAGCATGCCTGAAAATATAATCAAATTTGGCCTTAATTCTGACAATAAGGCTGTCAGGGTCTCTGGAGCAAACTATATGAAATAGGGCTTTTGAACACTATCTCTGTTTATAATGCTTATTTCAGTAGAGAAGAAGCCAGAAGTATTCTGGGAGGCTCAGCTGTGTTAAGAGAGATTTGATATAATCTGTTTCCTCTCCTTGAATGCTGCTTTCAAGGCCAAACTGTTTTTTGTTATTGTATTAAAAAAAAAAAGCCTTCAATTTTGCTACGGCGATTTGTCCGTGATTAGGCAAAATGAATAATAATTGTGTATATTAAATTGTCAGAGAGGTGAAAAACAATCTAGAACCTGTAGGTTGGTTTCTTTATTTGCTTTGTTTTGATTTTCTTTTCGTCTCTTCAGTGGAGGCACAATTTGTTTTGATTTAATAAAAACACCTCTCTTGATTGTTCTTACCATTTGATAACAATTCTTTCTTAAATCTTCTAATATTATCAGACATTCTGTCTCAAAATATGGAAATGGAAAGCTCCTCTTTGGTGCTATATGACATTATTTATCTCTTTAGAGGTAAGAGCACTTAATATTTCTTAATTTTCTGAGCACTTATTTTTTATTGTTAAAGAGTGCTGAAAGATACAGAGAAGTCTGTGCTCAACAGAGCTTCTGGAAGTCCTCTAATTCAACTTGCATTTGAGTATAAGACCTTAGTTTAGGTTACCCATGGCACTTTTAGCTGAGTCTTTGAAGTTTCCAGTGGTGGAAATCCTAACAGTTCTCTGGAAAGCCTTTTCCCAAGGTTTAATTTTTTCATGTTTGAAGAAAAAAAAGCAATTTCTTATATTCCAGGAAAAATTCCATTGAAGCAACTTATACCCATTTCCAGATGTCCTAATTCTGTTAATCCTCACAAAAATAGGACCTTCATCTTCTCTATGTACTTCTTCAGGCAGTGAAAGTCTGTGATTAAATCTTCTCTAACCTTTCTCTTCAAGCTGAACAAACCCAATTCCTTTTACTTCTTTTCATGTCACTTCTCCAACTCTCTTTGAACACTTTGGTGAAAATCCATTAGCTCTTACCTTGTTTTTCCACAGTCTCTCTTGTGTTTGTGGGGAACAAAATGCCACACCGTATTCCTGGTATGACCTAAAACGTGCTGAGAAGGCCTGAGTGATCCCCACAGTTTTTTTCCTAATGGAACACTGATGGGAAGGATCCATCTCTACTGCCAAAGCCCCAACATCTGCCTCTGATGTCATGGGCCAGCATAATAGATTAGTAGGCATTAATTTAAGAACAACCCTGGTGCTATAGAGAAAGGTGCCATTCAGAAAATCCTGGGTTTTGATCTATGACCCTCTTAATGTATGTAGAATGAAAAAAAATGGTATTTTGGTATATTTTTATATTTTCTAAGATCTGTTTGTGTCTGAGTTGGAAACTAGGCAGATTTTGGGCTTGTTATTTATTGTGAGGAAAAAATAAAAGAAAAACGAAACTGTTAGATACTTCTTCAGTCGTTTCTATCAAGTTGATACTTTTTTCTCAGATAGCATGATTTTTGTGATGCTGAACACATCCAGTTAGGAGAATGTGTCTTACAAGAAAAACACCACAATCACTAGCTTATTACTTGATTGATTCTGTCTTTTATAGTATTTTGAGAGAGAGGCTGTATCTGTAGTGAAGTTGATCAGATTGCTGATTATGATTAATAGAGCCTTTTTTAAAATTAGACCTACTGTGTAGATTTCGTTCCACACTTTCAAAGGCTTTAGCAAGCAAAAGTTCTTCCAGATCAAATATAACTGAAAAGTGAAACAGCATTTTCAACTGAATTTCTGTGTAAGGAGCAAAATGAGAGAAAGTTAATTATGCTTAGATTAAAACATCAATTACTTTTTCTTTTCTTAATACATCAAACCTTCTTACCTTACTAATAATGATGATAAAAGGGGAAAATAAAGACTCTGCATAAAATCTGAGTATTATTGCTGCCCAGTAGCCTAATGTCTGGTTTCATTGTTAGATGAGGGAAAGGGGAAGAGAGGAAGGCAGATAGCATAGCAGTTAGTCAACTGAAGCTCTGGAGGAAAGCAAATGCCTCATAGAAATTGAAGAAGTCATAGAACACTTCCACTCCAACTTTCTTCCTAAATGAAGGCTTAGGTAAAAAGTGGTGTGCTTCCTCTATGCTGCTGTTTCACCCAGCTTGCTAGGCATAACAGAACTCATTTGTCTCTTCTTTCTTTATCTTTGTCCACTGGCTGGCCATTGCAGCTCTGACAATAGTCTTTCCTTTAATTGAAACAGACAGACAAAGTCATTCAAGTCTTCTTTTGAAATAGTTTATCTTACTCATAAATTTGGTTGGGAATTAGAGATTCAGAAGCTGCAAGGAATGAGAGGTTAGATGGCAGGAATTGGCTATCTATTTCTCTCTCATCTCCAGTGTGTAATGAATGCTATCACTGTTGTTTCTAACAGACTTTTTTAATAGCTCCTAAGATAAAAGTCCATAATATCTCTTGCATCATGTCCTGTTACCGTGCTTCCCACTTAGCTCAAGTTTAGCTCAAATGAAAACTGTTTCCTATTCATCTTTATGAATAGATTTTTATTTTGCTTTATGAATAGTTTATTGTAGAAGAATAAACTATCTTCTACCTATCCGCATCAGCCTTTTATAAACTTGAAGAAATTGCTCTACCCATTTTTATCTTTTTTTTTCTTTTGACTGAACAAACATGGTTTATTCAATCCTGCCTCAGAGGCTGTGTTTTCCAGAGCTTGTATCATTCTTTTTGTTCTTTGAACTGGAGTTTGTGATTATCTTTGCTCATGTATCCCAAATTTCACCTTGGAATTACTCTAGTCAAGATCTCACTGAGGCTGAGGAGAACATAACTGTGTCTTTTCTAGCTTGGTTATATTTCTCAATGATTTATTTTGTCATTTTATTTTTCCCATTGCACAACACTATTATCCATGGTATAACTCATGAACTGTTTCTATAAAAATGCTACTTAGTCAACTGTATTGTTATTTCTTCTTGAATGTATGTTGATCTTCAGAAATATCAAAATATGACTTTTTCAGACTGTGTCTCCAACATGTTGAAGCAAGGCTAGAACTCAGTCTTGTCTTCTGAAGTACTTGCAGTTCCTTGTGGTTCATGCTTTATGCGCATTTGCTATTTTAGTACAGAGCTGCCTATGGAAAGTACGCTAGTGCATCAGTACATTAATGCCAAAAAGTTATTTGGAATAACTTGCATTTGACAAGAGTTTCCCAGAGCCAACATTTGAGCTTTTGCCCATTCATGTGTCCTCACTGGAAACTCCTATCAGTACTGTGGTATCTGTTATGGGGCCCAGCACTTCTTTAGTGAAAATGGATGCTCCATCAATGACAACAGCAATAGACTTTCACTGAAACATCCAAAATCTGGAAATATATGGCTTATTGAAAATTCTGAAAAAAATAATTTAGTCAAAATTAGATTGCACCTGATTCCCAGCAAGCCACAAAATTTAAAAAGAGAATAGTTTTCTACCTCTGTTAAAAAGGGGTATCTTAGTTGAAATGAGAAAAAATACCTTTAGATCATGTACAGATTTTTGCTCTGATATCAACAGCTAAGGGCTCTGATATGATAGTACTTTCCAATTCTTAGTGAACAGATAACAATAATAAAATATGGAAATCCATCTCTGCTGAAAAACACATGCTGAATATACACTGCAGACAAAATTGGAACTGTCTTCCTAACTTTAGAAGATACATTGCCAAAGCAGTGTCAAGAGACGTGCAAAGAGAAAACAAAAGTTTTTACTGAATGCATAGAACCTGATCATCAAGCAAAGCTGACTCTTTTCACATAACTGACTGTTTTTCTTGCAATGCTGACTGCAAATACTAATTTTGCCATGGAAGGAAAGAAAAGATGGTTTAGAAGAACTTGTAGGATCTTTTTTTTTTTTTTCCCAAATATTTCATGCATTGTATCTCAATGTTGGGGTAGAGCTGCAGCACTTAGATCAATGTTTTACATTAAGATGTTAGAAAATAACTTACTGACTATCTGGGAGACATGTTGGCAGTTTCCTTGAGAATCAGTCTTGAAAAATCGACTCTGGTTTGTGTTGTCTTATTTTTCTAAGTTTTTGATTCAAAGTATGTGAAGAAGGTGCTCTAGAAGCCCTCGGTCCCGCCTTTTAAAGGGTATTCATATGGCTTCCTGTGAAACTTTGAAAGACCTTGAAAGACTTCAAGCCCAAGAGAGGGCTTGAAAAAGTTTTTAATTCCCAGTCTGGTTTAGGTGACTGGGGATCTAGACTTGCCAGTAATTAGGAAATGTTTTCCTGCCCTAATATACTAGTAAATCACAAGTGGTTAGAGTAGGAAAGTCTTGTTTATTTGTATGCCTTTTAGACATTTTCACAAGTTACCATGAATAGCCTAAAATATCTAGAACCTAAGCAAATAAAGAAATATAAAACTACTCTATCATTTCTTCTCTTCAATAAGCATACACTGAGTTGTTCTAGAACTTCAAAGCCACAATTGGACTGTGTGCAGTTTGAAAACTCATTAGCAAAGCTATCACCTGAGGTATGTTTCCAATTGCTAAATAGTCTGGACATTATCTGAATCTTTTATCCATAAGGTATTTAGACTATCTAGAATCTAATTACAAGGACATTGATTGATTAGTTCTTACACTAATTTAGAAAATGATAACCCTTTCTGGATTATAGTGTCTGACTCCACTAACATCTGCTGTTTAGAATCCTACAATGTATTTAACTCTGATCTTTCTATACAATATCTGCAATGCAGGAAAACACCATTAAATTTTAACAAAGCAAGATTCAAATAGGTTCTCTCGGCATTATGGATGTTCCAGATGCTAAAGCTGGAAGGTTGTGATATTTCATATCTCTGCTTCACACAGGATAGATTGCATTTCTATCATCCTTTGCTTCTCTGTTTGTCAGTTGCCAGTAATCCAGGGATGTCTCATTCTGAACTCGGGCAGCTTGGATATATTATATAAAAAATGGGTTTCAGTAAACCTAAGCAACACATCTGATTTTTAACTACTACGTTCTGGCTGTGCTCTGTGTTTTAAATTATGAAGAACTCATTAAAACAAAACACAACTAAACTAAAAAAACAACCAAGCAGGATATCTTTATCCAAGAGGATAAAGAAAAAATTTGGAGGAGAAAGAGTGGGAAAAGAGTTAAGAGGGCATAAGCCAGATCAGCCAAGCAAACAATTGTGTTTAAGAAGAAGATGTAGGAGAAGTTCTAGTAATTACAGAAACGCAGAATTTCAGGGGGCGTAATTGCAGGGCTTCAGGAGATCATCAAGTACAACCCCCATTGCTAAAGCAGGTACCCTACAAGAGGTCCTGCAGGTGGGCATACAGATGGGTCTTGAATATCTCCATAGAAGGAGACTCTGCAGCCACAACTTTCTGGGAAACCTGTTCCAGTGCTCTATCATGAAGTTCTTCCACATGTTAGTATAGAACTTCCTGTGTTCAAGTTTTAGACTGTGTTTCCTTATCCTATCAATACATGCCACTGAGAAGAGCCTGGCCTTGTTCATTTGCCTCCCACCTCCCTTTAGATGTTTACAAACATTTATCAGACCCCCTCTCAGTCTTCTCTTCCCCAAACTGAGATAACCCAGGTTACTCAGTCTTTCCTCATACAGGAGATGCTCCAGGCCCTTCATCATTTCTGTTGCTCTCTGTTGGACTTCCTCTTGGAGGTCCATTCCTTTTTTGATCTGGGGAGCCCAGAACTGGACACAGTATTTTAAATGTGGCCTCACCAGGGCAGAGTAGAATAGGAGAAGAGCCTCTATCGACCTGCTGGTCATGCTCTTTTTAATGTACCCCAGGAAACCATTAGCCTTCTTGGCCACAACACACTGCTGGCTCATGACAAACCTGTTGTCCACCAGGGCACCAAGGTCCTTCTCTGCATAGCTCCCCTCCAGCAGGTCAGCCCCTAACCTGTATTAATGCCTGTGGTTATTTCTCCCTAGGTGCATTTGCTCTTGATAAACCTCATCATGTTCCTCCTTGCCCAACTCTCCGGCCTGACCAGGTCTTGCTGAACGATAGCACAACCTTCTGGTGAGTCAATCACTTCTCCCACCTTCACTCCTTGTTCTGTAGAAACAAAGAATGGCTCTAGTGGTAAACGCTGCTTATGTTGTGATGGTCACTCATAGATGACAGCTGGGAATAGTGATGCCAGTCAGCGCTGAACACAAAAAGAAAAATTGTGCAAAAAAGGGATTGGTAAAAGGGAAAGAATAAATAATGATAAGTTAACAATTGTAGCAGAAATGTTTTAGTACTAAATTATTTGCCAATATTTCATCAGCTGTTCTCAAAATTTTCTTCCTTTTAAGCAGACAGACAGAGGAAAGAAGGACAATTTTTTTTTCTTCAAAATAGACCAGCCAAAAACCTAGTCCTTGCATACATTAACCTGACCTTGAAAGCATTGTTATGGGGATGCACTTGAATGTGTTTGAGATGTGAGAAAAATTAAGTTCACATTAGCTGGTGGTCTCAGACCTTTATGGTCTGAGAAAACTAATTAATTTACCACTTTAATAAGAAGCTTGTAGAAGGTAAAATCTTGCTTGTTAGCATGCTAAAAAGGCTGTAAACTGAGTATTCTGTTTCAACAACAATACAGCCTGCTTTATGAGAGCAGAGGGATTAGGAGCTTCTTCCATAGCACTTACTAATATAAATTGATAAAAATACTAATTAAAAATTTATCTTGGAGCTGAGGAGATAATGGGCTTGCTATGAGACCTGAAATACCCAGTTCCTATGGAATATGGACTCTGAAAATTACAGCCTAAATCCAGTCCTACTTGCCGAACTCTTTAGTAACAGGGTCTGTACACTTAAACTCAAGAATGACCAACTTTTCCAATCTAAGTCATCTACTGGAATTTTCCAGTAGATGACTTAGATTGGAAGCTCTTTAAAGATATCTTAAAAACTGTTTTTCATGCTTTCAAGCTACCTTGCTATAGCTGTGATATCTTTCATCCAAATGAAATTTTAACTTGAGGTAGCCTGCAAAAGTAACTTTTTCCTTACATTTCAGTGATGAGTAGTAGTCCACAAGTTTTATCATCATTATTTCTCTTGGTCTGGAAGTTATCTGGCTTTGTAACCTGGAGTTTTGGCCTCATGTAGCACCAGAAGGATGTAGGAGAGATAGACAGGAATGTTTTAAAAACTCATTGTAAGAAGCTGAATGGAGAATTCCATGGAGAAGTCTGAGATCTGATAAATTATCTATCTACTTGGCAAATATTATGGAATATCTCTAGAGAACAGATATGTTCTAAACTTGAGGGTCTTTTCCTTAAATCAAAATGTAGAAATGATGGTTTAGGTTTAGCTCCATCCAGAGTGACTGGGTAAAAAGGACTGGTGAAAGGTTTTAGGTAAAGTAGATACTGAAAAAGAAGAAAAAGCTTACTGCTGACTGATTCTTGCTCGACTCTGTATGTTTTCTGGGAATGGAGTTAAAGTACTGGAATACTACTGAGAGGGGTGATATAATTAACCAAAACAATAGTGGGGAAAGAACAGGAAAGAGCTGCCAATGGGACATTACATCGCAAAGGTTTAGCATACTAGGATCAGTTGCCAGCCATGACCTAAGGAAGGGTAACATTGCTGTTGCATACATGAGATAGAACTTAACTAGTATGTGAGTTGTGGTCCTCTGAAGAATTACCAGGTTTTGTAAAAGTGGCAGAAGGTTCATATTCATATAAAACCCATGATCCCTTTTGCATGTGTGCACATGGGGTACCTGTAAGTCTATGACTGTTTTTTCCTCAGTGGGTTTCTTTGCAGTGTAAGTGACAGAAGTTTGTAGCATTAGTCTCTGTGATAATGTATTTTGTACTCTCTATACACAAGTCAAGGAGCAACCACAACTATCAATGCCCTGCAGGACTCCCTTCAGCAACTGAAAGAGCTGAAGTAAAACTCTCCTGATGAATCTGTGGGCACAAGCTGAAACTTCAATGGTTCTGGAAAACATGAGATGGGTTGAGGAAGGAGATTTGAATCTATAAACATGAAGATTCAAAAGTAGTACTGGTGAAAGTGTAGAAAATTAGGTGATCAAGTCTGGAATTTAACAATGTAAAGTAGAATACATAATGCTGAAAGCACCTGAAAGATGATGAACAGACCAGGAAAAGTACAGCTAGAAAACAACCTAAAGGAAATTTTGGTTTATTTTCCCTTGGAGTTATAAATGCTATAATTGGAAATAAATTTAGAGTCCTGTAGGGAAATACTGTTGTTTTATGGAAGCGTTTGGAAAAGTCTGGTGAACAGTATTCAGCATTTGTTCTGAGGAAAATAAGTCTGTTTTGAGAAGACATTCATGACATTCCCCTCCTAAAATTTGTTTGTATTTTGGGTTTTCAACAGTGTAAGCTGTTTGGGCTTCCACTTCTGTAAGGGTACAGAAGGGGAAAAACTGGGATACAGACAACTATCTTCACTTCAAAATCAGGCAAGGGTGGCAGGATACCTGTGCAGATGAGCAAGGAGCTCATGCATAAACTCAAAGGGAAGAGAAATGTCCATGAAATGTGGAAAAAGGGTTTGACCACTTGGGAAGTATATAGGAATGTTGTCAGGACCTGTAGGGATGAGACAAGGAGGGCCAAACACAACTTGGAATTGGACCTGGCAAAAGAGATAAAGGATAATAAGAAAGGCTTTTTAAGTATGTCAACAGTAAATGGAAGACTAGGAAAGATATAAGTCCCCTGTTAACAGTGTGCCCTGAATGCCAAGAAGGCCAATGGTATCCTGGAGTACATTAAAAAAAGCGTGGCCAGCAGGCCAAGTGATCCTCCCACTCTACTGTGCCCTGGTGAGGCCTCACCTGGAGTCCATTATCCCGTTCTGGGTTCCCCAGTACAAAAAAGGCCAGGATCTCCTCAAAAGAGTTCAGCGGAGGGCTACAAAGATGATAAAGGACGTGGAACACCTCTCTTATGAGGAGAGACTGAGAGACCTGGGTCTGTTCAGCCTTGAGAAGAGAAGACTCAGAGGGATTTAATCCATGTCTATAAATATCTAAGTAGTGTGAGGCCAAGGGACGAGGCTGAACTTTTCTCAGCAGTGTGGTGATAGGATGAGGGAAATGACCACAAACTGAGGCATAGGAAGTTCCACACAAATGTGTGTGGGAACTTCTTCACAATGCAGGTTATCGAGCGCTGGCACAGGCTGCACAGAGAGATTGTGGAATTTCCTTCTCTGGAGACATTCAAGACCCAGCTGGATGCCTACCTGTGCAACCTGGTTTAGGGGGCTGTTTTGGCAGGGAGGTTGGACTCGATGATCTCTAGAGGTCCCTTCCAACCCCTACCATTCTGTGATTTGTTTCCTTCTTTGTTATGCGAGTTGATCATTTTTCTTGCAAGATGGTTGTTTATTAATTTATCTGGAATTTTCAATTGTTGAAGAACTTCTGGAGAGTTTGACAATTTTGAAGCAAATATGCTTGTATTACTGTCTTTAAATTGAAGGAAAAATGACACAGTATTCTTCTCTTAATTTGTTTTACTGAAAGGAGGGGTTTTTTTTATATAACTAGTAGAGGTGAACAAACTATCTACAGCAGTGGCAGAAAAAGTGGACAATGGTGCTCATAAATCATGTTTGATGTAGTGATGATCTCTGTTACCCGTAAGGCAGTGCTGGTTCTTATGCAGAAGGCAGTCCAACTGTGCAGGTCAAGTGGCCAGGCTGTACTTCTAGAAAGTGATGTTATTTTAGATTTAATTTGCCAGCTTTATCGATTTTCTTCCCAATCTTTAACTAGAATTGCCACATTTTTCAGAGAGAAGACAGCAATGTTGAGTTTTACCTTAAGGCAGCTAGAAATCTTGACTGTTTCTAGTCAAGATTTCATGTTGTTCTGAAGTAGACATAACCCTTTCTTCTCACAGTCCCACTGAGACCTCTGGAAAAAGCAAGAGAAAAAAGGAGGTAAAATGTGTATGTTAGACATCCATTAAAAAAAAATCATTAAGAATGTTGTGCATGTTTTCTTGTTTTGGAGAGGTTTATTAAAGGTCTTATGGTAATGAAAATGACTTTATAATCAGTCACTGCATTTATTTCTGAAAGGAATGATAATATGCCCTTTACTATAGCTCAAAAGGGATGTTTATTTTAAATTTCATGTATTAATAGAGGAGCCTTGCTTTGAAGCCAATGACCATTGCAAATATCAAATTTATTTATAGTTGGGTACAAATATGCATTTGTGAACTGTCTTTCAGGTTATCTCTTTCAGTCTATTGTAGAGTTCAAAGAGGACACCTGTAAAGTCACCCAATAGACTAAAATTACAGAGAGAGCTAGCTAGCTCCTGAAGATACCAAGTGGATAGTATTTCTCTTGATAGTGCTAGACAATGCAGTCTGTTGTGGGTTTGTATGTTTGTTTTGTTTCTAAATGTGTAACTCATATTTTTATGCAAAAATTCATTATAAAAAAAGAAAGATATCATGAATTAAATTTCAGGAAAAGTAGTCCACAACTTTTTAACATTATTTCCTTTCCACACTTCTGTAATTTTTATGATCTTCAGTAAAATCAACAACATATATTTTTATATATATATATAGTCATTTTCAGTTAGGTTGTTTTAAGTTTCAGTCCTTTGGGCAGAGCTTTCATCCTGATTACTCTTCCTATATGAAAACTGAATTGCCTGTCTCACAAGCTGCTGAAATCAGAAGTTCTTTCCTTTGGCTTCAGTGGACTTTTGAGAGAAGACTGCTTGAGTTTTAGTAGACTTTTTCTGTTCAGAAAAGTAAGCTGGAATTATCTCTTGCTGGATCAGAAGGTTCTGATCACTGCCTTTTTCAAGACAATGATTTCATCTCTCTGCCAGTAGTGAAATATTCATGCTTTGTGGATTCAAACTACAATAACATATGTAATACCTGACAAAAATGAATGGGTAATTAGTTGAATATATCTAGATCTCAGAGAAAAATGATTACATCTTAGATTGCTAACACCAAGGTAATGATGTTTCTCTTTTTCACACAACTATTTTAAACCTTTGGGTAAATTTTGAGTCATATTCAGTATATATTTTCTGCATTCTAAGCCAAACAGCTTTTTAAATAGCGTGATTAATCGCTTTTCCCAATTTGGCAAGCACATTCTCTCTTTTCCTTACACTCTAATATAACTGGCCACTCGTTCATGCTCTGCACATATAAAATCTGATAACACACCACTGTAATCAGAACCTATTTTGTCAATTATCCTTTTCAGAAAAACACGCTGATATACTTGAAAGCATCACTAAATCCTTACCTGGAATATTGAAAAAAATAGTAACTTCTTGCAGGGGTTTAGGACCTTTCTGTGTTCCTCCAGACATCATTAGAGGTAGCAAAAGTGGGTTCTGAACCATGAGACGGTTTGGAAAAAACAAGCAGTGACCTGTGTTAATCAAAGTAGTTTTGTCTCTCTGCCATGACATATTTACACTTGTAGTTGTAGCACAAATTGGCAGGACTTTCTCTTCACACTTTTGATGAAGTTTTCTGCATATTTCGGTCACTGTCATGAGTTTTCCCTGACAAATGAATATCAGCTTCTATTTTCATTACTGCCCCAAGTTAAACCAGAGTAATTATAGAGTAACACTGTGAAAATCACCTGTGGTGCTGTAGCAGTGTATTTCTTACATGTCATGTTTCCTGATACTAGGAAAAAATACCTCTCTCTTTAATGTGATTGCAGGCAGCCATATGACACACAGTACCTCAGACAGGTATAAGCTCCCACCATGCTAAAAATATATTTATGTACATGTCTGAAAAAAAGCGAAATAAATGCATGTGTGTACACCTCCACTTAGCCAGGTGAACTATTCTTTCCATGTTCTTACCCCTATTATTGTGAAACCTCTCCAGATATTTATCCTGGGAATCAAATTCTCAAAAACACCCTACATTTCTAGGTATGCCCTTCTGCCAGTGTATATCTACAAGACCTTCCTGGCTGCTTTTTTTCAGTAACATCAGAACTTCTATTCCCCTTAGAAGAGCTGAGGAAGAGACACAGGAATAACTGAAGAGAATCCTAAAAATAGCTTAAAAATATAGATGTACGTAATCACTAAAGACTGGTGAGATTACTGGAGGGGAGAAGGTGGAAAGGGGATAATTTTATATCTTTACATTATATAGTAAAATACAATTTCTATCCCAGAGGACTACCAGTGTAAAAAATCACAGAAAAATAAAGAGTCAGACAAGGAGCAGTGGCTGGCTCAAGATCACGCTGCAGTGGCAGAGCCTTGGACTACCTTCACCTTATCCAAAATGGGAGTGCCCCAAACTGTTACTTAAGTCTCAAATTTGTTGTCAGTTCTTTTGAAGAGAAAATACTAGTTCTAGCAAAATATTTCAAAACAGACCACTCGGTATTTGAAGACATTTGTTCACTTTAGGTTTTATTCAATATGCAATATTTCTTACGCTGATTCTTTCTGGCCTCTAGAAATAATATAGTCAGATCATCTATGGCACTTGCGTATGTTACTCTAGAAGGTAGGAACATAAGCAGCATTTGACTTTTTGCTTGACTGCTTGCATTCAACCTGATTTTACTTGTGCTGCTTCTGCTTCTATTTCTTATAGAATATAACTAAGCTGGAAGGTCAGATTGGCACAAGATTTTCAGTATTACTAAAAACACCTGAAGAAGTCCCAACAAAATAACAAAACAGCTCCTCTATTAGAAAGAATAAAATAGAGCTAGACAGTTATAGGTAAACAGTTGTATTTCTGACATATTTTTTAACAATGGCTACTGCATAGTCAAAATAAATTACCAATTTCCTTCTGGGTGCTAATCACAGGTGATATGAAACAGGCAACACCTCTAGTGACTTTTGGCGATTCACACAAACTGAAAATCTATTTTACTCTGTTGTTAATGGTTATCTGCAAGAGGCAGACCTTTTACTTCAGTTATCTGTTAGAGACAGACCTTTACTTAATTATGACACAAAAAAATTCCTATGATTCTTACAGAGTGAAAAATGTACTTCGAGCATGCCTGGTTCTTGTGGTCAGACATGAACACTCACATGCTGTTTTACCAGAAGGTATTGTCATTGATCATGTTTGATAGATTGCTATCAAGTCGGTCTGTTTGTCTGCTGCAGTTTTCCTTCCATTTACACTGCTTTTCCTTGATTGAACCCATTTTCCATTGTATGTCAATGTTAACAGTAAACACGATCAAAATATATATGTATATATATTATGCTGATTTATGTGAGATAGTGAAGCAATATATTTTTAGTACCACAGAGGATTGCATTTTCAGGACATTAAGTAAGCATTGTTAAAAGCAAAAGGATTTGCAGTCAGATGTGTGACAGCTTCAGCTTGTGCTTCTAAGTTAGTTTCATGTCCTGCTAGGTGTTGGTGGTGTGCTTAGGGTTTCAGCTGCAGTGACTGCTCATGAGCTGCTTCTTGTAGATCAGTAGTTTTTGTAAGAACAGCACTCACAGGGAAAATGTGTATGCTTGCAGTGGCATGGCATAGATTTCTAAAATATGTATTTATGTTTTGTTTGTGCATTCATAACACAGATTTTAAGAATAAGCGCTAACTTTGCAAGGAAGACTATTTAAATACTTTCTGCCTAGAAATGCTCATGTTATATACTCAGACTCTGAAATGGCATTTATGTGAAAGAAGTATCTCAGTGCAAACAAATCAGAAGAATGTGATGTTTCCCCCAACGGTAGCTTCCTCTGATCACAATGTGTGTTGACTCAAAAACGTTGGATACAGCGATGTGACCACCATGATAACTTATTGATCAGCAATATGAAAAATGTACAATGTGACAGAGGACTAAGAATACCAGTATATTCTGGTATGGGGTGGTAACTTGTTGGATGATGTGAATCTAGTGACAGGGAGATTGTGGTACTGCTTGGAGTCTTTCTTTGAGATGATTATCACTGGGGAGTGACAGGTCCAACTGTGAGGACTAAGGTATTTTCCACTCTCTTTTAAACTTCCTTATGTACTACCTTTGTGCTGGGACAGTTTTTGTATTCTTCAAATAGGCATCAGGGCACAGCTAACAAGACTTATACTGGAATAACACTGGAATATTTATTGCTTCCTTTCTGCAGAAAATTGTGTCCATTTTCATTTTCTCCTATATTTTATTTGCTTATTATATTTAAGTTTTAATGTTTAACATAAATATCAAATGAAGTAAAAATGAAGCTATATTATTTTCTTGGAGTAACTTCTTCCAAGATTTTCTAAACTCCCAGTATATATACGTGTCTTTCATCTGTGAACCTGATGAATTGAAGGGAGGAAGGTATATGTATACATGTTGCTCTCAATCTCATCTCTAATCAACAGTTAGCTACTAATGTATTTTTTACGATAGCAATTAGCTTGTGTGCCATGCTTTCTGTGTCTGGGAAGGTTAGCACTTGTCTGGGAAAGGAGAAGAGAAGTTTCAGGTGCCCAAGAGGCATGAACAGCAAGTGCCCTACATTTTCTATTAGAACAGAACTGATAATCAGACAAGGTTGCTTTTATCCGAAGAAGATGCTCCCAAGCCACAAAGTTGAGATTTGAATCTGATCTTCTGTAACTAGTTTTACTGCAAGGGAAGGTTTAGGCTATAAACTTTTCCTGCAGAACAACTTTCGAGAAAAGTATTTTCTTTACGTAGTATTTTTACTGAATTTGAAGAAATCTGTATTTATTTTATGTGCACTTATAGTTACACTTCATGAAAGTGAGTTTTTGTTGTTGTTTTGAAAGAAATTATGTCAGACTGGAAAGGGATATTCAGTTTGTAGACCTGCTCCAGGTGGTGCACAGAGCTCTCAATGAGTACAAGAAATACCAGCCCATAATTCAAAACATTAACTGTAAAAGATGATTTTATTGTAATTTCATACTCACTGTATTTCAAGCAACATTACAACAAGAGTAAGCACTACATGCTAGGATCTTCCTTTTGGGTATTTTGAGGACTATTATGGGCTAGAGGTAAGTGAACTTGTTACCTTTTCCTAATTATTTTGTTTTCCATTTCATGCAGTTTTGGAGAGACCTAGTTTATCACTTGGAATGTGCTTTAAGATACTTCCACTGAGCTGTCTACAAAAATGCAAAGTATTACAAAACAAAATCCCAAGAACAATTAAAAATTAATCACTTCCAAAGCAGATCTTTCAGAGGAATGGCCAGTGGAAACAAAAGGACACCACAAACTTATAGGAGGAAAAGGAAAAAAATCCCTTTCTAGTTGGGGATACTCTTTTTTCCCTGTCCTGTTCTCTTTTATTCCTCCTCTGAAGTCTCCTTATAAGTTCACATGCAAAGCAGAAGGAAAGAGGTCAATGTGGTAATGCCTCTGCAGTAGCTGCCTGATGGCAACTTTTCCTCTGTGCCAGACTCTCCCCATGAGCATTGGTTATTCAACTCTCCAACGGAGTCTAATGCAGCTTGCAACCCGAGCTGGCACTTTCCATCAGTCTAGAAGGTAGGAGCATTTAGGGGGGAAGCATTTAGGAAGAGAAGTCTGAAACACAGATGCCATAGGAAACTGCAGAACAAAAAGAGCAGAAGATGCTCCACGACTTTCTCTGAGATGATCCGTTATCCTTGCAGAGGCTTGCTGATCTTCCCCTGATGATCTCCAGTAACCGAGTCTGAACAACCTTCTTGCAGAGTCTCTTCTAGTGCTTTATGTTCCTTATCTTTGTAATGTTTTTCCTAATGTAAACCTGTGTCAGTTTAAACTCACTACTTGTCCCACCTAGCAAAGCTCCTAGAGAATAAATCGCCAGGTATGCAATATAGGCCACTAAACGGGAGACTGTATGTTTGAAACAAGAAAGATCATATGTGGCATGCTGAACTGTAGTGGTGTACACTCAGGACAAAAATGTGTTTGAGAAGAATTTATTTACAAAAAAAATATTTGCAGTAATTGGATTTACTGGCATAATAGTAATTTGAAGTAAAATACTCTGAGGTCAAAGATTGACTATTGAACTAATTTATAATTATTTTGATACAACAGTTATGTACATCCATTAGTAATATGAATCCCAACGAGAACAGTGACTTGGTGTACAGAACCCAGATATCAGTGCTCCAAAATAAAAGTGTTAAGAACATGATCTGGTTATCTAGCTGAACTGGGAAAAACTTCAAAAGTTTTTTGTTTAAAAGAAGTCTCCCTTGCTGTTGTCCTGTGTTCCTCTTGGCCTTTTTCTATGAAAGTGTAAGCTAGTCACTTATCTGTTCAGATTTTTTATCTAACTTCAATTATTTTTAATGGATGTTTGAAGTTCTCCTTTTACAAAATGGGTTCTTACACTAGTAAAACAGAAAAATATTTTTTGGCAAGCAAGCTACACATGCCACAGTTAGTAAGAAAGACTAAATTTCTGAATCTTGATATCAGTAGTTTTGCAAACTGCTTCACAGGTCAATTTATTTTACTTTTTTTTTACCAGAAGTCAAGTAGTCCACAGCCTGCCAGCTCAACAGTGTAAATGAATGTGTTTTTCAGGGTTCTCTTTGTCAAATCAACCTCTAGCTGAAATGCATATTTATCTCAGATTAAATATATGAAGCCTATGAAGCAATAATTACAGCTGTCTAGGCACATAGAATAAAGAATCAGGCTCAGATCAGGATCAGCATAAGAGTTTCTAAAATACATAGCACTTTCAAATAGGAGCTGGGAGCATTGTTTTGAGATAAACACAGACAAAATAGCAGTGAGCCCAAATACAGGAAATACCAATATGCAAGAGGATGTTAGAAAATACACAGAATTCAAAAAGTTGTAGAATAAATCGCTATAGATCTGGAGAAGCAGTTTTCTGTCTTCATGTTCAGCACTGCGTTATTCTCTGGCAGGTGACCTGGCATCACCTTGGCATTCACCCTGCACCTTTTTACTGGGATTCAGGTGTGGATCTGCAGAGAGAGAGAACCTTCCTCAGCATGCTTGTGAATAAATCAGCCTCTCAAGGGACACTGGACTGCTTCAACAGGATTTCTGTGTTGTAGGAAAACTAACCTTATTGCAATAGCTTTTTCCAAAGGATCGTAGTCAAGGAAAATGTAGTGTAGGTTTGTACTGAATAAAATACCTTGACAAAATCCTGAGCAACAGGTGCTTTAAGTTGTGGCATTCTGAAAATGGCACTACAAACCTCAAGAAATTTTCTGGTTTTTGACCTGATAAGTTTTTAATGTTTTAATGTGCCCTTGCAGACGAGTACCTCTACTACCAAGTGCCTTCTGAGGCAGGTTATGGAAATGCTCTGATTAAGGGAAAGTGATGCTTAAAGTGATCCTTACCTGGATCAAGGGTCATCCTTTGGAACAAGGTGAAATTATCTGATGGGAACAGATTACTTCTCAAGGGCCACTGGAGCAGCTCCAGACTGTCACATCAGGCACTGTGGCTGTGACTGACAGGAAGCTCCAAATCTTTCAAAGCCTGTTGGAGATTCCCCTGATAGAAAATTCCCTACAGAGAGCCTGTCTGCCTAGCAGTGATACCAGATAAACTGCCCAGAAAAAAACATGAAGAGCCCTAAGTAACCCAGTTAGCACAGCCTGGTGTATAACTCCCAGTTCTGTTACTGGATAACTTAGAAAAAATGCCAAGGTAGTATTGATGCCAAAACTGCAGAAGGAATTGAATCATCTAGTGCTCTTACGAAACAAGGCTGTTCCCACCAACAGAAAAGGAAACCAGAGAGCCTGATTGAGATTATACATGGTGGTCTTTCCTCAGGTATTTATCCTGAATATTTTTTAAGGGACAAAAAGAGCCAATAATGTGTATGACTTCTTCAGAAAGCACCAATATATGAAAACGAAAACTGGTGAACCAGATGATATATTAATTGAAAGTCACGATTTTAAAACAGATGCTAGGGCAGTGCATTAAGCACCACACCACAGGCTAACTTAGCAGTATTAGAATTTAGATTATTTTTAGTGTATCTTTTTGTCCACTGAAGTTTAAACCTAAATCAAAGATCATAGAAAGTAATGCAAAAGCAAACAGAAATAGAGGATATACCCACATTTATATACCCACAAATATACCCACAATTTAGGTCCTTTTAAGTTACTTTATTTCATGTTTTGTTCTTTTACTCTAGGGCTTTGGATGTTTTTTAGTCCAAACTTTTATCCAGTTACTTTTTAGAATCTGTCTTAATGAGGTTGCTTTTTGGAGATAAATGTCAGAAAACAAACAAAATCCCCAAGATCATAGTATTTTCTTTGCAAGTCCTGAGTTTCCATTGGCAGAGTTTGTTGTGAGTTAGCCTGAAATAAATACAGGAGTTTTTAATTAGTCAAAAAGTTTTGCTTTTGATTGCCATGGTTCAGGCAGCTCTTGACCAGCACTGCCTGTTTGGGTCATTGTGAAACCTTTGCACCAGATGTGAATGCAGCACACAATGTTTCTACTGTAGCTGCATGCCCATGCAAACTAATTCCAAATGCTTTTTTTTTGCTTCTAACTGTGGTTTGCCCTCTACTTTCTTATTCTTTTTTCCACATTTTTTCTTTCTTTTTTTTTTTTTTGTTGTACAAAGCTGAGGGACTGGTTTTGACTTGGTTAGCTGAATTTTTGCTAGACTATTAATTACTTATAATTTAGGTTTGTTCATACATATGGAATGATCTGGATTAGAATTGCTGCTTAGATCATATGAGGTCAGAAACTTAGCTGAAGAAACAAATTGAGTTGTCTCATCATCTAAAGTATTCTCAGATAAAGGGGGAAAAATAGCTGATGTCCTTCAGGCAGAAGATTTTTGCTGTTCTCTGCAAAAGAAACTGTCACAGTTGGACATGCAATAACGTTTCTCTCAGCTGGAAGATTAATATCACTTCACATTTCTTATACATCATTTTCATCTGCTGTGCCAAACTGAAATTTGTTTCTATGTGCCCTGTAAGGAAAATAAACTTTTTTGCCTGTTATACAAAGAAACTTAGTTTTCAAATTAACCATTCTCTTGTGCAGTTTTACTGCACACTCACATTCGTAGCTCCTTGGCTTCTGACTTGGAGATTTTGATATTTTTACTTTGTTTTTCACTGCTATTTTCATTTATTTATTTTTTCCAGGCCTGATTTTTGTGTATTTCTGTAGCATTACACTCTGGGAATAGCAAGGCTGTGTTTGAAATCTTCTGACTGAAAAAAAAATTCTCAGAGAACAGCAGAATAAGACATATACACAGAATAAGACATATACACAGAATAATATTTTGAAAAATCAATGTAATTATGATTACTTTTATGATCACAAAACAATAAAAATCTGATGGAAGGTATGCTTCTATCTCAAATGATAAAACTGAAAAGATTTCTTCTGTCTTTTCATTTAGAGTATAGATAAGTCAGAAGTACATACCAAAGAAAAAGGGATCCAAAAAATGAGTGGTGTTGCTTGAGACTGTAAGCATTAATAGGTCTGAAGTTGAAATCTGTAGTAAAGAAATTGTTACTTATTTTTGAAGAGAGTTTTTGGATGATGGAATTTGAAAAATAGTCTAGTATATGCTCATGTACCTTTAAACAGGGAGACATGTTTGTCACTGGAGGAATGGCCAGGAAACATAATATGATATGCTCTCTCAAATCAGATTTGTTAAAACATTTTAAAAAATAAATCATGAACAAAATGTGAGTACTTTAGCAAAATACACACAGTAAGTAAGAAGACAGAATTTAATTTGTGGTTTGTTTTGATAACTACCAGAGAGTTGCTTCTGATATATATATATTTTTTTGTTTGAAACAATATATTCTGTCAGAACACTGAAGAAAGATGTGCTCTTTTGACATACATTTTTAAATCTAGCTATATAAGTTTGAATTTAGACATCTCAGACAAATATGTCTTCCTTTTCAGAGATGAAGAAAACCACAATAATAATTGGATGGAATGAGAAACTTGAAAAAACTCCTCAGAATTAGTCAGTAAGTTTGAAAATTCTATTCTTGATCAATAACTTAAATCATAGAAGACCACCAGAATATGATTTTTTAACTATTAATATTGATTTTTTTTTTACTTTTGCTTGTTATTTCCTTCACTTTTCACTTATCACCAGTTAGCATAACACAGGGGTTTGGTTTTTGGTTTATTTATTTATTTGACTGAGTACATTCTCATGTATGTAGTGCCTACTGGCATAAACTTACACTGGCTATGTTTGTATGCAAGCTCTGCATTTTATTTCTACATTTAGACTAGCTAACAACCTTCACCTTTATTATTAGTCTGCAGATAGCTTTGTTGTTGCTTTCATTTTATATTAAAGGTATTAAGAAGTTGATGGTGTGAATCTTCTGAGTGAATTCATTTTTATCAAATTAAAGAGATGCAACAGCAGCTTGGACAAAACCATCTTATTAACAGGTCTGTAGAAGAATTTGAAGGCAAACTGTTTTTGCAATTGTTGATTTTATTTAAACTGTCTCAATAGTTGGTAAACATTTACTTACAATTATTTTTTTTCCTCCTGCTGATGGCATAAATAATTGATTTGATAAAAGGTTGAAAAATATCAAATCAGTAAACAACCATCAAGATGAATTGACACACTTCCAAACTCTCATGCACCTAGCAAAAATAAATTTCTGTTAATTAGATCTGTGAAATTTTAAGTTTTGACCTATGATAGGTAGCCCATCTATGTGTGTTGGGTAGTCCCTAAGCATATTAGAAATATACCTCAGATTTAGCCTGTATTTGGGATGCAACAACTGAGTAAAGACAAAGGTAAAATGTCTGTGCCATTGATTTAAGATTTTGTTCAGTAACAGAGTCATTGAGACAGGGTGCAGAATGTCTTCAGTTCCCTCTCTTCAACCTCTTAGGGTCTTCAGATTTGCATCCTCATCCTCCTATAAAATGCTCCCAGGAGGACTTTATTCTGAGAAGGATCTCTCAGGTCATCCCATCAATGCTAGCAGACCTCAAAATCTACTGAAATATGATGTGAACCCAATTGAGTGTCCTTAACACTCATCCCAACTACCACAAGGGAGATATTTTTATCCAAATCACAAATTACTGTTAAATCCTAACTGCAGTTAATATTAATTCTCACAGAATTCTATCAGACATCACTCCCTATTTACTTTTATATATTTTCTTCTGCTTTTCTGTATCTTCTGCAGATGAGGGCTCCAAGGACATATAAGGTGACATCACCTGGCAATTAGGAAGGACTGGGAAGCCCGTTCAATATTGCATACTATACCTGCTAAGTCGATAAAGGTTCTGCACTCTTCAAAGACTTTTAGCTCCAACAAAGGGCCGCAGAGTGATGCTGAGGCTGCTTCCTCTGGGGATCTAGTCAGGTTCATGACAGAATAAATTCAGAAAGCACTGTATCAGAATATGTTTCTTAACCAAATTAGCTTACAAGTTGAGGTTATTATTTTCTAAGCTAGGAAGGCTGTTTGTTTGTTTGTTTGCTTTTTAAACTACCTATATTTTTTTCCTTTTTATGATGACAGTTAAGTCAGCTGTGTCCACAGTGTGTCACTGATGAAGATGAGATTGGATTCTGTTTTGTGTGAGGGGATTGACAGGGTGAAGGGAAACAAGATACTACCTGTTGGGTGAGTACAGAGCCTCAGGAGCACCAGGCCCTGTGGCATTCCCTCAACCCAAAACCCTCTCCTCTGCAGGCAGTGCCAGAATGCCACTGTCTTGCTGGGTTGCTTTCCAAACTTTTTACCACGTGCAAAAATTACAGTAATGAAGGAGACTGAAAGGGTACTAGTTTTTCAGCTAGCTTCTTTTCCCAGTTCTCTTTTCCCTTACAGGAAACTACATTAGAGTCCCAAAGTAATGGAACATTAAAAAACCATCTGGAGATCTAAAGCAATTTTAATATAAAGAGTAACGGTAGCACTGGTGCATGACCACAAAGATAGATACGATCCATTGTAAGTGTGGCAGCTAACTTGCAGTACTGCTCAGGAACATAGGTTTCTGATATTTTAAAGAGAAATTTCTAGATAGTTAAATAAATACAGACTGAAAATGATGGACACTAAACTTTAGCTGCATAGAGTGAGACTGTATTTAGTAAATACTTGTCTTCTGTTAGGATTACACTCAAACACATCTGTATGTGCTAAATAAATGGAATGAATGTGATGGACATGATGCGTGTATAGATATGTGTACACACATAAAAACATAAATAACTTCATATTATGTTTTTTTCCAAACCATAAACACTTCCTAGTTGTTATTTTAATAATTAATTCCATTTTTATGCCTTAAAAGTGCTACTATAAGATATAAAAAATGATGTAAAACTTAGGTATAAAACTTCACCTCTCATGGAAACACATTGGAATCATATGGACACTTTCAGTTTCTTCACAGAAGAGCAGTAGTCTGTTTAAAGGGAGTTAGAAATTTTCATCCTTTTTCATGTCCAATTATTTTCTGGACTATTCAGTTCTGGGCACATGGCAGTATTTGTTGTGTACCTGGCTGCTCTCCTTCTCTGGTCCTTGTGCAAAGGGACCTTCAGAAGAGACATTGACTCTGACCCCATTCCTGTATTCAGCCAAGCCATGAACCTGGGAGACCGGATTGCACGCAACTGCCCCAACTGGATTATACTGCAAATGTAGCCAACCCCAAATGTTCATGTGACCATTGTATCTGACACAATGCTGCTCTTCAGGTTTTATTCCACAAGATTAGTGTGGTGAGTGTTACAACAAGAAGATTTAAAATCAATAAGAAAATCTCCAATGGAGTTCGTGAAACCCCTTTCCTTGGGCTAATAATACAGTATTTCAGCATCCTTCAGGATCAAGACCTGTGTTAGGATGATTCCTGCCAAGGGCAATGGAGTTGACTTAGCAGAACTTTCAGCTTTGCAGTCTCCAACATGACACCCATACAACATAGCTTTTCATTACCCTGTCAACAGCTGGCACAAACTGTTATGAGAGAATCTCAGTTTTCCCCAGTCCTTGCATATGTACACACTTCAGCATCCCTATAAAAACTCTCACATCATACTATAGGAGTTATAGCTTTTTTTTTTTTGTTTCATATTATGCCATAGTATTTTTACTCATATGATTTCACTTTTATGAAAAAATTATTTAGGATGTACATAAACACATATATTTACTTGGCTTCAACATCTTTTAACCATACACCATGCTATAGCTGTTCTGAAATGAACTGAATAGTTCACCCAGAATTCATAAACAATTGAAAGTGGCAAAATTTTCTTGCTTAGCTATATAGCAGATTTTTATTTTGGCTAGCTTATTTGACTTAATTTGGCATAGTACTATTCATTTCTAGCTGCTATTCCAATCAGTAATAAACAGCAAGAACCCTTTGGGACATTTGAGTGATAGGAAAGTTGTAAAACTATTCATTGTAAATGTATGACTGCAGCGTAGTTTCACCTTCTAGTCAGTCTCCTGATTATTGGCCACAGGTTGTAGAACCCTTGGTGGAGAAGACAATGAAAACAATGGTGGATTTATTCAATTATCTACTATACAGTGTGATGGGGAAAGTACTGCCATATTCAGTATGATGTTAATTGTTGATGAGCAGTTCAAATGTCTTTCATCTCTCCTGCAAACAAGATAAATCAACTTTCTAATATAGTATTGCAATTTAAAATGTTGATAATGTTTTCTACTCAAGGTTTGTGTTTGTTAATTTGGCTTTTAAGTTCTCTTAATGTTCAATTCTTTAATTCTCTTTCTGAGCTACCCATGTTACAAAAAGAAATGTTTACAAAAAGACTACACAACATTTCACAAAGCATTGTATCACCAGTCTTATATATTTTAACATAACCTTTCTCAAACAGAAAATTTCTTAGAAAAATATACTAAAATTTGTTGCAAAAAGTTTTTGTTTACTTGCTTTATTCACGAACAGATCCAAGTGGTGTTGGTGTTGAAGCTTTTCTTACTGTATGTCTTTTTTTTTTTTTTTTTAAGAAAAAGACCTTTTTCTTAACTGCTAAACAAACTGAAGTGTTCTGTAACAAGCAGTTTGAAATTCTTACAACTTCTATTTTTTTTTGTTTGTTTATTTGTTTTTTCCTTACATTTAGCAATTAAAATGGACACCTGAGTTTGCCTAATGTATTTCAGAGCCAGGAGCAGTTTTATTACCAAGCTGTTAGGTGGAAGGCAAGCTAGCACAGCAGCTTACTAATAGAACAAAAAGATTTTGCGGGAGTGATGTTTTCTGTGATTACCTGAATGCTTCCAGGAATTTTACTTCCTGCTTTCCACTAGTATTCTTGCTGTATTGTTTAGAAATATTGCATAGGTATTCATGCAAATTCAGTGCCTATTAGATACTGAGCTCTGCAGGCTGTAGTCTAGAAGGGTACTGCCCAGACAATTTTCTCTATGTAACTCCACTGACATAGTTTATTCATGATCAGGAAGGCATGTACCTTGGCTAGCAAGTCAGTTCATCACTGAAATGTTTCTTCTTTGCTGGAGCTATCTATCAATGCGCCAGCTGTAGTCATGTTGACATGGAAAGACACCCAAATATATGTATATTTATATAGTTCCTGGGCGATTGGAACAAGAGTGTTCATTTTTCTTCATATGCATCCTTGAGCATGTGTTATATGTCAGCAACAATCAGATGTCAGTAATATATTCAGATGTTTAACCAAGGAGTGTTATTTGTTTTGTATGTTGTACTGCTGGCCAACATCCCAGCCTACATAAAATATTCCTTTGGTAAATCTTGCAATAAAAATATTCCTACCTCTTTTGTTTCAGCAGGAGTCCAGAGACAGAACTCTTCAAAATGAAAACAAGAGGGTTGTACCTTTGGAGTTGGATTCTTTGAGACAGATTGAACTAATGCTCAGAAGTGAGCACTCCCCTTATATCCCTTTCTAAACTTCTTCAAATGGCTTCACAGTGATGGTAAGAGAAGAATTTGTCTACCTATTGCTATTTTTCAGTTTAAAATACTAAACTATGCAGAAATCAAGACATAAAACTCAGAGATAAGGCTGCAATTATGCTTTTTGTCCATTCTTGCATTTTGTGCGGAGTACAGTATGTGAAATCACTTGCTGTTTGGAGACTTTTGGAACCTCACTTGTTATGTTGAGCTACAAAATAAATTTTTAATGTGACCTCTGAATTTTTCAAGCTTTAGTTTGTAAAAAGTAGATAACAAAATGCAGTGATTACTTTCATTGTTCTAGTTTTTATAAGTAAATGTGCATAGGGAGGAATAAGGAGAAACTGGATGATGTGCAAAATTATTGATAGATTTTAGAGTGCTACTATAGCCAATTGCTATAAATCAGTGAGGTTGAGTGGAGTGGCCCATTTCAGGGTGAGACAATCTTAATTTCAGACTTATTTGTCCCCAGATCAGAAGAAAACATTGAGACTATCACCATGAGCTATAGCTAGTAGTTTTGCTGCCAAGGATTACTGCAGAGCCATAGCCAGAGAGCCTGGATAAGAGTAAGTCCAAGTTTATCATATTTGGTTCTGAAGGGAAGGACAGTCTCTAGAGCATAGCCTAGAAAGCATCTGGCTAGGAAGATGACTACCTGAAGATGTGCCCTCCAGAAACTCAAAGATCACGGGAGACTGGGAGAATAAGAGGGAACACAACTAAGGTTTAAAACGTATTAAACATTTTAAACAAACAAGACCTTCTTCTTCCCCGAAGAAAAGAATCCGAAGTAGAATGACTGGGAGGTATGGAAGGGTTTGTCAAACAATTTAACAAAGTTTTAACAAACAGCAACACCTCATCACTTCATACTGTGAAATTAACAGACAGAATTTGTAGACATTTAATATCACATCAGCAAGGTGTGGCTTTAGGCACCTCAAACCTCCAATTAGCTTTAAATGTGGTGGGAAAATAGACCTGTTGAGAAGAAGGAATCTGGAGGGAAAGTTTTTGAAGAAAATGAGATGTATCTTAAGCTTTTATGAGTATTTTCAAGGGCATAAGGAGAATACTTCAAAACTCAGGCTGCAGAAAGAGAGTAAAATTAGGGGCAGAAAGATTCAAATATTACTCAAGGTTAGTCAAGATTAGCTGTATGATGAATGTTCCAGAGAATGCTGCATAAATCAAGATAACTAAGATAAATGAAAGTCTAATTTAAGGAGTTTGCTGTCTCTGGATCAGAACTGGAAGAAACTGAATGCCTGCCTGCCAGTTTATGAGGTACAAGAGTAATACCAGGATCAGGGGAAGATGGATACAGAATCAAGATTCTAGTCAGGATACCATGAGCAAAGTGTTACACTTCTCCAACGAGCATAGAAAAGAATCATCTGGTATCTGAATCTGGACAGTATCACTCATTTTTATAGACCATCCCCTCCTGCAGAGAGGAGCTTTGGGCTTTTTAGACTAGTTCTTCTCTCCCCTGTCTGTTTGCTACAACCCTACTCATAGCTGTACTTTAGTTACTATATTTCCCTCTCATTCTACTCTCATTCCTCTTTTTATCTTTTCTTTTTTTTTGCCTCCTAATTACCTGTTTGAATATCCAGAAAATATGGTCAGAGAGGTCTGGACTCCTCTGCCTATATATTTTGCAAAAATCGAGGAGTTCTGTTTAAAGAAAGCTAAAAAAGAGTCATTGCAAAAAAAAAAACAAACCAAACCAAGACAAAAAAAATCACATTTTTGAAATCTTGCGAGAGAGTCTTATGAGAAGAGGGAGGGGAAAAATCCTGTATTCTGTGGGTAAAATCTCAGTGAAGAAAATCTGTAATGCACTGACTTTGTCCGACAGATCCAAAATTCTGCTGGAGCAGTTGAAAGAAGGACTCCAATGAAAAATGGGAATACTGACAGTATATGACAAATCACTCTGGTAAAGATCTTCGGACCAAGGACACTAGGTGCATGAAAGTTGGGGAAGAATGTGAACTGTGGCTCAGGTACAGCAGGGGTAATAAAGTCTGTGTGCCTTAAAAATGATAAATTGATCTACTCAAAATCTGGGGTTTCTGAGTATGGACTGCAGATTTTGATCAGATGTCAGTTGCTGGAAGAAGGTGGCAGCTAAGTGCCTTCTGAGTTTCTCTAGGGTTGGGTAAGTCTGATTTGGGATTATAGTCAATAAAATCAGGCCCAGACAAAATTATTCCCCACTGTCTGTATAGATTTTCCAAATCAGTATTTTACTCCTTTGTTTTTCTACCTTCTCCACTACTTTTCCACTTCCTTTTCTGCAAAGTTTGTTTAAAATCCCTGCCAAAGAGTAGGTAAGTATCTCACTGAGCCCTCTGTAGCATAACTTCGTTCCTCAGACTTATTGCATGCTTCAGTCAGTGTTACTTTTATTCACAAACCTGCGAAGTAAAACATTTCATTGCACTTATTAATTTGTAAGTACGTAACGGCAAGGTGAGTGTTGCCTTACTCAAGATAAATATGAACAGAAAAAAACATTGAGTAACGATTGTCATTACAATGATATTACCTTGAATAACAAAAAACATTGAGTAACGATTGTCATTACAATGATGTTGCCTTGAATAACAAAGAGAAGCTATCAGAATTCACCAAATAATTGATAGAATACCAGGAAGCATAATTCCCCTGAGACTGTCTGCTTTGTTCATAGGAGCCTAAGGAAAATGAGAATTCCCAGCGAGCAGAAATTCAGAACACATTTATATCTTCCAGACATTTTCCCTTTCTCCCCTTCACCTCATCCACAGTCATGTGCCTCCTTCTCTAATGAACTTTAATTAGAAAATCAGGAAATATTCTGACATCATCAAAACAGCATGATTAGGCATATGAATAAATTAGTTTCATTAAAACATTAATCAGGAATAAAGCTTGTTTGCAAGATTTTTTAGGGTCTGTTACCATGATATACCATTTCTTTTGATTATGTCATATGATTGCTGTGACTTGGTACAGCAATTACTGTGTGCCTGCTAGTTAGCAATGTGGGGATTGATTTCTACTTTTAGCTTGAAATAGAAGAGACAAGGGGACTTACATGTAATATAATACGTGTATTACATTCACCCACCCATCTCCACCTCACATCCCTGTTGGATTGTTCAGTGGTTAATGCGTTACAATTGAACTGTTTGTGTTTATTACCTATGGAATATTGCGGATTACATTAAAGAAGTTTGCACCATTTAGAAATAATTCCTTTATTCTGTTAATTTAGCTAAAAATTTGCACAGATGTGTAAACATATTTTTAATATAAAAGAGCTACAGAATAGAAAATCTGTCCAATTTCATATTAACATAAAAATAACTGTGTAAAATCTGATTCTTCCAGCCCAGTAGCATGTCTTCCACATTCATGTGCTCTGCCCAAAGTACTGTAACAAAAGACCACGTTAATGGGAGGAAACAGGTGAAAATATAGAATAGATTACACAAGTAGGAGAGACAGCAGATGTTGTTAAGATGAGGAAGCTTCTCTGACACCACAGGGAACCTTCCACAAAAATGATATTTAAAAATCAGTAATCAAACAATGACAAAATGGTGTTGGAGTTGCCCTCTCAAAAGGGAGGTAATGTCTCAGGTACAGCATAATCCATGCTAGAATCAGGAAAATTACAATAGTTTTCTTGTGCAAATTCATACTTTAAGTTAGAGGATTAAGCAACAATCACACAGCATATTTCAAATGGCACAACTCTGCTAAATGTGTTTTGTTTAAGTTATAAATTACATGCGCATAGTAATAATGTTCCACTTTCAAAATCTCTGCCAACAGTATCACCCTGAAGAGAAAATAGCTGTGAAGCATACAAAAGATAAGCAGTGTTGTCAAGTCCTCCTATGTGGGTATTTACAAATATATGAATTCTGATAACTTTTAGGTTTAAAAAATTATTTTGTAGAATAGTATGGTTTTAACTGAAGACTAACAATGCCTGCACTTTTACTCCTTCTTAGGAAAGGGTGACCTTGCTTGGTCACTAGGTTGGCTCCCACAAGCCCTCCAGCTATTGTAACTTCAAAGCAAGAGCAGCTACTGGAATGACAGAATACAGGTACTGCATTTCCTCATCAAGAGTAGAGAAATTAAATCTTTTGTACCTAAGTTGTAGAGACTTCTGTTAAAATCTGTTTTCTTTTACACAGGTGACAGAGGAGTGACTGTATAAATTTTATCAAATTACAAATTGATATTCTTGATGAAGTCCATGAATTCTGTGAAAAGGAGTAAAACTTCTTTACGGTACGGTAGCAGAGAATGAAAGAAATGAATACTAAACACATTTCCACACTATTTTAGACCATACAGAAGATTCTAACTCATGAGGCAGACATCTGTAGTCTATACAGATTGGTTGCGTAACTTTTTCCTACTCTACTAGGTGCATTCTCTTCATTCCGGTGTCATCTGTGAGATGGAAGAGAAGGAAGAGCTAGGAAATTGAATATTGTAATTATTAATTGACAACATTTTATAGGCGTTCTTCTAGGAAAGGGACTTGCAGTGCATGGAATGGGGAGGGACAGTAGTATGCTTCAGACAAGAGTATGCTTTCTTCACACAGCAGCAAATAAAGCAGGCTGAAGTATTCATTTTGGAATGTTTATAATGTTGCTCAGCATTCACATGAATACCGATTAATGAAATAGACCCTTGCAGTTGATTAAGTTTAAAATGAAAAGGAAGAGAGGTGATTGTCCCACAGAATAATAAAACCTCATGATTTCTGGTGAGAACATCAGTACATCATGGCCCAATATGCATTCATATTGAGACTTTTCTTCCTTCTGTAGTCCATACAGGCGTCTACAATGTGAGATCGAAAGAAACGATGCAGAGTTCTGTTATGCCACAGGCCAGAATTTAGCAGATTTATGTGTGAAGTTTTTGTTACTTCTTAAACAGAAAACTACTGCTCTCTGAGGCTATTTACCAGGTGCCATCAGATGTAGACCAAGTTCAGAAGTATTTATAGCAGATTTTATCAGTTACAAATGCCATGTCGGTAAGCAGTTAAGAGAAATCAGCTGTTTAAAGTGAGAGGATTACTATTTTTTAAATAGTGGAAATAATGGCAAGAAAAAGGTTCTGAAAACATAACTCACTACAAATGTCAAATTTCTAGTTTCAGGGTTTTTTTCTTTTTTTTTCTTTTTTTTTTCCATATGTTGTTTGACATTAGTGCAGCAATAGCTAAGAATGAAAAAGAAGAAATGTTGTTACCTTTATCTGAAAAGTGTAGGTCCCCACCAAGAGTTCTTCATAGGCTCTGGATAGTACTTATGTTATATCTTAGCCTGGTGAAACACATCTCTTATGATTAGTTGGTGTCATGGTTTTATGATTTTTGGTACTGGNTCCCTTTTCCCTTTCCCCCTTCCCCTTTCCTGGGGCGTGGGTCCGTGGGTTCCCCGCACCAATCGTCACGGAACCGGGCCGAACCTGCCCGTAAACCATTGACAGTTGGGTAAGGAATTAACAGTATTTCATGTACATCACAGCCAGAGTAAATTCTTCATTAGAAGAAAGACCGAAATTTTATCAAGTACGCCTACTGTCAGAGTTCAGCATCAAAATGTAATGAACATTGTATTAAAATTCTAATGAACAAAATAAATCTAAGACACATATATATCTTAGATCTGAGTCTATGATCATTAGAATGGGAGTAATAGGTGAAAGAAATGTTGAATTCATAGTGTTCTCCTTTTTTTTTTTTTTTTTTTCTCATTTGTTCTCTAAAAGCCTTTAGAAAAATAGCAACTATAACAATATAACATAATCTCACAGCTCAGGAATTTCTTAGTAGCTGACAGTGAAAACAATGCAATCTTCTTTACCGCCATCCCACAAAATAGATAGGTTTGTGTATTATACAGAGGAATTGAGGAATTCAAAACTGAAGTTTTATATCATATTAAAATGATAGATAAAGGGAACCTGAGACAGAATTTACAAATACAGAAACGAATGGTGTTGACAGCAGTTTATTCATGTCCCATTTGAGTCATCTCTGTGCTCTTTTTCAGTAAAATGCAACTAGACACCTGGAGGACTTTTAGTTTCATTTCTCTGCTGCTGTGAGAGTACAGCTAACTGTTAGAGAAGGAACTGTCTGTCAGAAAGCCTGAATTCAGCTCCTGGGTCTAGAGCAGTTTTGGATTCCCGCCTTGGAGGACTTACTATAATTACAGAGGAAGAGACAATCTGGATATACTATTTTATTTTCTGTCCTGCAGAAGTAATGCAAGAATTAATTAAAGTTTGTTAAACAGTGGGATATCCTTAGACTGAATATCCTATAGAATTGCTAATTATTTATCACATCTGTTTTTGACCATATACACACAGTTAGTTATAGGTTTTTCAAAAAAAATACTAATCTTGCCAGAATAACAATCCTGAGCTTTTTATTATCTCTGCATCTCACAGCTCTCTGTAAAGAACAAAACTAGTTGAAATTGATATTGATTTCCTGGAATCTCTTTTTTATCCTCCATCATGCATTAAATAATATATGCAAATTTATCCACTACATTTAGGAAAAATTATTTGCTCAAATTCTTTTTCCAAGTTCTATTATCTGATTTTATGTATTAATCTGGAATTAACTGGATAGTGAATTTAGACATGCATTTTATCTCTCATACTGCTCATACTGGAGCATTTCCAATATGCTAGAAGGTATGGACCTAGATACTGTTTGAAGGCTAGTCTATCCACATGTTCATTGGGTGAAATAACAATTATTTTTGCTTGACACTGGCAGCAAAGCATAACAGAAAGGGACTGATGCAGTGGGGGGAGAATGGTGTATCATTTTTTGAGCTATAGACAAGCAGAAAATTTTGCATCTAATAAATGACTCTAGTTTGGTGTTGTTACTGTTGTACAGCTGAGATCTTGATATCCATAGATGACTACCAAAGTGAACTGGAAAAGTGAAAAATGTAAAAATTATGGATAATGATTAAGATACTTTGTCCTTACACCGAGTTCTGTTTGATCTTATCTTATTGCCAGTATAGCATGACTTCTGTCTTCCAAATACCGTCTTCTGAAAAAAACTCTGTAAGTTTTTTTCAGAAGACGGTATTGGAAGACAGATTTGCATTGCCTCTTCTCTTTAGTAACTGAGATCATTTCTCCTTCAAAAAGACAACTCATCATTTTTGACAACTTAAATCGAAATCACAATTTTTGTGAATGTCTCATATCTTTGTCTATTCTGGTGTTTTGAAACCTGCTATGGTCAAAAGAAAGAAGGTATCTCAGCAAGTAATATAGGAAACCAGATCATAATGCTTACATACAGGTATTTATTTATTTATTTATTTGCACTTTCAGCTTCATTTTTCTTCCTACAAAACATATTTTGCATGTACGTCTAATCTCTAGAAGATATTATGGCTTTCAGTTACACTTTGTTTCTGTAATTTAAAAGCATCTCTGAAACCCCAGGAATGTTGGCTGAATGTTGGCTAAATATTATAAGACAAACCCAAGAATAATATGAAAAAAGGAGCTTGGTAGTTTCATTTATCAGCACTGGGATCTGTGGGTTAAAAGCATATTATTTTGGAAGTGGTCTGAGTAAATTATGAAGACTGAGGTTCAGAGATATAAGACTTCTAGACAAAAAAATCAAACCTAAATTCAGAAGCATTTGTGTGTTGAATGCAGGTCACAAATGTCTCCTTCTATATGGAGTTGTTTCCATGAGCTATAACCATCCCCAAATTCATTCACAACTTCTGTTCTCCATCTACTACAATGTCATCTTTCTTATCAGATTTAGGGTAGACTTGATTTCTATCTAGATATATCAAACACTTTTTTTTTCATTCTTGATTACGACACATCAAGGACAACTTTGGAGAAAAGATCAGTCCCCAGTTCATAGCTTCAAGAATTTAATTGTGTATATGATAATATTAAATAATTTGATCCTGACTGAAGTATGGTAAAGCATGAGGCACCCCAAATGAATCTTTATTATTATTATTATTATTTTGCAATGATTAATGAATAGATACTACTTTTTGTTTGGATCTGAGGAGCTAAAACTTATGCTTTTGTATCTTTGACACTGAGGGACTGAGTCTAGATTTCCCACTTGATGTTTAAGCGAGTAACAAATCTTTCTGATCTTCT
Organism: Odontophorus gujanensis; assembly: GCA_013399175.1. Taxonomy (NCBI): domain Eukaryota; kingdom Metazoa; phylum Chordata; class Aves; order Galliformes; family Odontophoridae; genus Odontophorus; species Odontophorus gujanensis. The sequence continues at coordinate 66,478 of VXAB01005927.1, read as the reverse complement.
CTTCTAAAAGAAGATAATAACTTGAGGCATGTGTGGATAGAAGGATATTGAATTATTGCTAAGTGAATTTCTTTCACTCAAAACTACTTTGATTGAAAACTTCTATATTCCATTGATAAACAATAATTTTTCACAAAAAGTACTTTTATTTCCTTACTCTGCTTTGAAAAATTGAAAGCCCAGAAATGTTCAGTTGACATAAAACATTCATTTCAGAAAAACTGTGAAATTATATTGTGGACATTTCTGTTCTCCTCCCATCTAAGCTTTCCAGGTAGCAACTTCTTCCTCCTGTTCACTGCTGCTTCCTGTCACTGGGGAGGTGCCTGGTAAATGCATGGGGAATGGCGTAATCTGAAGCTCTGCTCCCAGTAAACACCACACTTGTATTTCTGAACCAAAACACAGCCATTTCTGATTTCTCACTGACTTTTGCAATAGAGCCTATGGATTTATGCTTTCCGCTTTTGAATATAGAAAAGCACATTTTTTTCTTGAAATTCTGTGACACAAAAAGCAATTCAACAGTTCTTGCTCCATGGATTGCTTCTGCTTTATTTTAATAAACACAGATGTAGAAAGCAAACTTGGTGGTTTGAACATGCTGTCATACCTTGAAACATAAAATGAAACAATCTTCATTCAATTTGTTGCCATATTTCAAAAATTATGACAATATGTTGTTGTCATTAAATCTGGGTACCATGTGACTCATGTTTGATGAGTCCTAGTTTACTGACTCAGTATATACCTAAAAAAAAAAAGCATCACAAATATCAGATAACACAGAGATTTGCAAAAGTCCTCTAGAACTTTCCAAAGTTCTGAGCATGGTAACATATTTATTTATTTATTAAATCTCTATGCTACAGCAGTTGACTGTAAAAGAACTTATTTTTCTATAGATTGATTAGAAACTGAGGGATGCTAGTGGGATTATTGTACATATAGCTGGGAACCAGAAGGATCAGTGCTGATTTGTTAATATTTTATTCCAAAAGATGGGGTTCTTACTCCTATGCAATGAATATTTGAATCATTGTAAGCCATTGTCAACTATACTGACTATATACAAGAAATCTGATTAGTATTTCTCTCTTAGTGAACAATGGTTGGTCCACACCAGGATTATTGTTACAGCTATTTTAATGTTGCACTCAGCTTTTACTAGAAATGGCAAAAGTCATTCTGTGGAAGACTATTCCATAAAAGGAATATAATCTCATTTCAATTTTTGAAGGATGAGATTCTTCTAGTCCAGAATAAATGAAGTTACGTTAGTTACAGAATGCATCCTGTCACATTTCTTGGTGTTCTTATTAAGTTGTCTTCAATGTGAGGCTCTCGTAGCTGTAGCAAAAACTCACTTGTATTTTATTTATCTCTGTCATATTTAGGGGTAAGCATGCAAACCTCTGGAGTAAATTAATTTAAAATGCCAGAGGAAAAATAGGCAGCAAAATTGAAGATGCTTCTCGGATAGTTTATTTAAAATGACCTACTGTAAGACTTGTGATATCCAGTGATGGGTTTTTTAGATGCTGTATTACAAAAAAAATTCTTTTAAGTGTGTAATGCCTTGAAAGTTACTGTATAATCTGGAAAGTTATGAAATTGTATGTGTTTCTGCTACAGAACTCAGAAGTTAATTTTACTAGATCATGTCTATTTTATGCATCTGAAGAGCTGAGGAGTATCACATATGGATATACACATGGTGGAGAGGATCTGGTGCCTCTGACTTGGTCCTATACGAAGTTCAAGAGGGAAAAAATGGTAGCAAAGCCAATAGCGTTGCAGTACAGTGACCTATGTCACATACCAAGTTGTGAGCAAAATGATATTGTAACCAAGCACTTGAAGTCATACGGGGTTGAAAGCTTGGTTTCCTTGTCTTGAGCACTTATAAGTGACTATTTGAATTAAGACCCACATATTAGGTTATTTGATGATGTGACAACAGAAGTAAGGGTCTCATTTCAGTCTTCCAGTAAGCTCTTTTTAAAATTGAACAGTTCAAACATAAACATTGTCGTTTCTCATTGTATTTTGTATTCAAGGGAAAAGTAATTAATATTAATATCCTAGTATAAATATATTCTAAAAATATATAGATAAATACTAGGACTGCATACCTCCTATGTTGTTATATTGGCCTATGACATCTAAGGAGAATGTTGTTGGTATGGCAGTAGAGGCAGCGAGGCAATCTGACACTCTGGTGACTGATACGGAAATGTGTATGAAGCAAAGGTGTGTCTCTGTGCAGAAAAAAATGTCACTCATTGACATTCATCGATGTTTGATGAATGTTTAGGGGTACCAAAGAGCATCTGTAAGCACAGTGAGGTAGTGGGTGGTGTATTTCAGCAGTGGTGACGATGTGAAAGACAAGACACTTTCTGGATCGCCGTGCAGGTTTTTATGAGCATGGCATGCAGGCTTTTGTTCATTAGGGGTGAAAATGCATAGATAATGGTGGTGTGTATGTTGAAAAATTATTTATATCTAAAGCAAAATACAGTTTTAAGAGTCAACTTCTGGATGTACATCTGTCTTATGCAGACAAAAGGAAAAATATTTTTATATAGAGACCTGTTACTGCGGCCTCCAAAACTGCAGTATTGCCAGCCTTGTGGACTCAATAATTTAATTAAGAAGAGTGTGATTGAGCAGAGGCCTAGGAGGTGAAACTATACGTTCAGAAAGAGCTGTTCCTCATATGATCCTCCATTTCTAGATTTGCCATTTCAAATAGTAGCCACATCAAATGCCCTGGATAGGAGAATACTCAGTACTACCAAAATGGTCCACTTTTGCCATTGTAGCTTTTTCTGAGATCACACACAAAATGGCAGACTCTGCACTACGTTATGTGGCTCTGCCATGTTCTCAATCCTACGGTGAGAGAGAGAAATGCAGGTAACTGTATGTACACAAATCCAGGTGACTGAGGCCTAAGGCATATAGCCGAGAATTAGATACAAGTAATTTTTTGAAATATTTTTTTACTCACTATAGAACAGGCATTATCATTCCAGTCATTGTGTCAGAAGCTTCCAGTTAAAAAGCAATTTTGGAAGCTCTAATGGGTGTAGGTGTAGGTGACACCAGGCATGTTCAATTGCAAAATCCATATATAAGAGAGGCTTCAAGGAAGCACTTTTTCTAGGAGTGACCTAGTATTCTTCAAGTGTTCTGGTTCTGAAATGCTCTTTCTTTTCATAAATAGGTTCATGAAAAATAGAACTGGAATGTTTTTGCTATTTTGTTTCTCTGGCTGATTTACTTTTGGCTGGTAACTGGCAGAAAAAAATCTCTACCTCGCTGTTCTTGGCTGGGAGATTGCAAAAATGATGTCTACAATCAAATTATCATCAGAAGTTCTCAGAGTCCTTGCTAATGCCTAGAATGTTTTCTGAAATTTTAGATTTGTTCAGATTTGATTTAAAAAGGCTGTCACATTACGGACAGATCAAGAAGTGCCGATGAATGAGCTTTTAGGCCTTTTTTTCAATCATAGAAATTCAGGGTGGCAGGGATTCTCATTACTTGTTCTGTGCATATGCCATTCATTAGGTTCTTATGGTCGGATAGCCATCTCAAAGGTACGTTAGAGATTAGGAAAAAAAAAATACCAACAGGGAATTAGAAAATAAATAATGTTCTTGCTAATCTAAGATGACAATGTTTTACAAAAGAATCTGTCATCAAAAGGAGAGAACACAAGCACTGCTGGGAGCTCGCTGTTTTTAGAACTCATAGATTACAACCCAGAATAACACACAAGAAACTTGTGAGTAATACCCAGTGTATGCTTACTGACATCTGGAAGGCTGCCAACATCTTCATTTCAATAATTACATACTCTCAGTGATTGTGGTACTATACAAGAAACAGATCCTGTGAACAGTGAATGTTTTTTTTTTATTTTTATTTTTATTTTTTTTTTGAGGCAGATAGGATGGGTAAGAAAGGAGTAGGTGTAAATGACTAAGTGTTATATCAAGACAGACGACACAGTGGAAAACTTTATTCCAGGTACACTAGTGGGATATGGACTACTATTAAAAAATCATAATAATTAACTGTAAATGTAAGCAATCTGAACTGCTTACTCAAGTATTTAAATTTGCATGTGTAAATCTTTTATTCAATTTTGGTTTTCTTGAACAGGAAAATAGGAATTTACTAGAAAACTCTGCCTTCAGAATATGGTAATGTATGATGGTTTTGGCATTGTTAAGTTTCTGTAGTAGACTTTTGCTTAGGTAAATTACTGATGTGTTCATGTTTATCACATCCTTTATTTTTCTCCTCACTGGATATGTATTTGGATGCCACAAAGCCAGTTGCTCATGGAAATAAATTTTTAAATACCTATGTATGTCTATTCTCAAAAGTAGGTTATGTTTGTTCATCCAGTTAAGAAATGAAAAAATACCACATTATCTTTATTTTAACACAGCTCAGCAAACATCTGAATATTTGCTGCTGAGCCCTACATTAGGAGAGTTGAAAAGAGATTTGGATACATTTAAATAATGCAATTTCTCTCAGAGTATTATAGGAATATGTTGAAAAGAGAGAGGCTAAGTTTGTCAAACATATTATTCCTGGCAAATTATTCATTCAAATTTAATAAGCATGCAACTGATGCCTTATTTTTCATGCCTCTGAACCAGTTCTTCAGCCACTTCCTCTAAAAAATGACATGTTACTGGGGAGTCTCCATCCCTACTCTTCATAGAAGTTAGATCACTGGAAATTTAAATTTTTTCCCCATAGCTGCAGGCCATATCACCGTTCCCCATCTCAGTTCAATTAAGATGTTATACTTTCCCTCCTCCCTGCTCTACTTTTATCTCTCCCTCCTCTCATGTTTCTACAGCATTGTCTTTCTCCACTGTACTAGAATGGTCCTGAATACTGATAAGTTTAAACTTGTGGTAAATTACTGGAGGAATAGGCTTGCCCTGCAGTGTCTGGTGTCTTGTGAACATCAAACGTTTTGTGTTGTGATGGTTCCAAGAACTACCCATGTTTTCAACCTTTATTTTTCACTAAGTTTGAGTGCTTTTCATTTGCAAAGTTTTCCAGTGAAGACTCAACCCAAAATGAAGTGAAACTATATTAGCTCTCACGAGGCCTCTATTAACATTAAGAATTAGAAAACCCTAGAAATTAGGCTGGCCCAACACAGAAGTTTCTGTTGTATTGTAATAGTACAGTTGTTTTGAATATTATTATTATTTTTGCTTTGTTCCTCTGTTTGTTTTTTTTTTCATTCAGCCCACTTGGAGGCATTTCTACTTGAGTTCTTATCTTTCACATTTTCTAGATTTGTTGTTTGTTCTGATTTTGTTTTGATTTGCTGTGTTGCGATTTTTTTTAAATCTTAATTGATATGGAATGAATTTGCAAGAAGAATTTCTGGGTTTACAATGAGGTATTTTAGCACAGAAAAATTTTGTACACTTTCACTGTCAAAATACCTGTATATTTAATAAATGAATTTAGGATACTTGACTAAGTCTCAAAGGCTGACAGGCCAGATTAAGTGACTGAAACAGTCAATGGGCTGTTGTACAGTACACACTTATCCTTTTCAGAAGTCCCTATGCACTTTTTCAAACATAACAGATTCCAGGCCTAGATAGTGGGAATACATACATATATATAGATACATAATTAGTGCTTAAGATATAACTTCAGTTAGAAAAAGATTAAAGTATATCTATATATATATATACACATATATAATTTGCGATTAAGATATAACTTGCGCAATGCACAGAAAGAATCTTAGGAGAGCTTTTAGAGGTTCATATGGTCACATATTTTCATTTCTTATTTTTAATTATTGCTTTATCGCATCACCTACAGTTTTTGCCAGAAGCCATTTTTATGTGTATCATCTGCAGAGTAATCTTCCTGACTGAGAATGGACTGTTACTAGGGGGACACAGTACAAACAAAGTATTTGCAAGAAGGCTATGGAAAAAAAAAGGACAAAACCAAAACCAACTTTGTTTTAATAGAGTACTTGCAGAATCGCATACTTTGTCTCAGATTATTGAGTTTATATCAGAGGGTAAATGGCAGTGGAAACTCTTCTTTCTGTGGTTCTATTTTAGATCCAGTTATATTATTTCCAAAATTTAAAACATTTTAAAACTAAATAAAAAATAGTGACAGCATCCTGTTTTTTTAATAAGATATCAATATAATATATAAAAATTCATTTAAAAATATTTATATGTGAAATCTCATAGAGAGGTGAAGAGATTATGTTGAAGTTTGAAAATTTAACCACGTAACACTTCTTCCTCCTCTTGGGAGACTGGCGGAAAGGAAGTGGAAAAAAAATGATTGACACAGGAGAAATGATTTTATTAAAAGGAAGATATATAAGAATAATAATTCTAATAAAACAAAAATAAACCAGAGGAGAAAGAGAATCACTTTGAGTCTTTATCAGCAGTCCCTCACTGTCTGGTCTCCTGGAAAAGACAGCAGAACTTCTGCCTCACCTGAAATCAGAAGTCTCCCAGAGCTGTAACACACATGAAATAGTAGAGTCTGCTAGAAGCGCAGTACATAGGAAGTGCACCTAGCACTGTCTCCAAGCATCATATAGCCTGCCACATGATGCTGTGATATGGAATATTGATAAAACTAGTACAGACTGCCAGGGTTTGAACTTTGCAGGGATGTTGAGAGTGGAAATTAACTTGTCTGTCCTACAAAACAAATTTTCCAATTTGTATTTTCAGAATGACTCTTATTTATGATGTATCCTGGCTCAAATATTATAACAAAAGATATCAGAGTATGAAGTCTGTTTATATAAGGGTTGTGCCCTTTTTTCACTTTTTTTTTTAATTCAATAATGTTTTATGACTGAGATGAATGTGTTATATTTCAGGAACAAGGGAATATTCAAGGTATTTGGTTATAAGCCTGTTTGTTTTATTTGGTTTGGATTTTTGACTTGATAAAAAAAAAGAATGACAACAGAAGCAACTCATTCAAAATCAGGACAGCACTCCAACTTCCCCAACTGTAGCATTTTATTTTATTTTATTAATTTTTGATTTGATTTTATTTTTAATACTTCAACACCTGGATATTGCTTCCCAGAAAATGCTCTTTTATCTCTTGTGGCTTTTAATGCCATTAAAGTTCATTTGTATCTATGCACATGTAAAAGGAAAAAAAAAATCTAGTATTAACTTACTAATTTGTTAGGTCTTATCTTTCTGTAATCCAAATACTCAAGCTTATCACAATACATCAAATCTAAATGTGCACTGTAGTTTAGTTAGATATATTTGAGGTAGTATGATAAGTACAACCTGTAATACTCGAAGTTAGAGAAGTAAAAGAAATACTGTATCTAAAAGTTTACTAAGCAGCAACAAACAGTTGTGATAATAATATTGTTTTTAAATGCTTATAAATATATTACCTGATGTCTACTATCATTGACCTCCCAGTTTTAGCCCTGTGTAATTCTATTTCCCATGTTTTATTCCATTCTCAATGTTACTGTTACTGGTCTAATTTGGAAACTAAATTCCTGAATGGAGTACTGGGGGGATGTGGTATTTCTCCCAGGCATAGTCTCCAGCACCCTGCTAACTCAGTCTGAGTGGGTACTGCAGTTAAAACTGAAAATGTGTCTAAGCTATGCAGTGCAGTCTAAAGAAGGACCATTTTAGTGGCTTGAGGAGGACCACTGCCTCACCCCTTGCTCTTCCAGGGGGAAACTACTTAGGTGATAAGCTGCGATGTGAAATTGTAGGGGAAGCACTGATGGAAGATCGAGACAACTGAAAAATTAGTCACTAGATGAGAGACAGCTTTTGGGACATATTCTCAGATAAATTTTCTCAATGAAATAAGATTTTGGAAGCAGAACCCAAGGAAGAAAAATGCTAGGATTGCATGGTCCTTTCTCATTTTCAGTGACAAAGGAAAGAGAATCAAAACTTGCTATTTCAGCCTTTGGTAACTTTATTCTTGCTTCCTTTGTTATAAATGCATCAGCTTTCCAAAATATTAAAAAACAAAACAAACAAACAACAAATAATAATTAAAAAACAAAACAAAACAGAAAAGACAGAGAAGAATCTAGGACAGATCAGTAGATTGAAAATTTAATTTCTTGTATTGTGGATTGGGCTGCATAAGTAAAATCAGTTCCTTTGAGTTTGCTGCTATTCAATGTTTTGTGTGGTACTACATCTCTATATCCTCTTCCAATGCTAATAAATACATCACCTTGGGAGATCAGTACCTTTTAAGTAGGTGTGGTTTTCAGTTTTTGTAGTAAGGCAAAACACTGCTAGAATTTCATAACTTTCCATGTCAATTTGTCTAAGTCATTAAGTACATCTAAACCAATGTTTGTAAAGGTAAGTGGTCAGGCTGGCAAACTAAAATATCTTTCATGAACACTAGCCCTATATATATATGTATGTATATATATATATATATGTTTGCTTTTCCGTCCAATTCACTCTGTCCAATAAACTTTTATTTCCTGAAAAATAAAAAGTTTGCTTCCATTGGATTCAGTTCAGAACTGCACTGCTACAATAGAGAAGTAATACAGAAATGTTGTCATGGTAGAAAAGTTAGCTTTTTAGCTGACATTACAAGGGCATTATCAAATTCACTTAAGTGCTATCGAAAATTCCCAGTTGCTTGCAGTGATTGTATGTACTTAGGTATAGAGAAGAGGTAACTAAAATTTAATTAAATATGAATACCAAGTTCTAAGATGTTCATTAGGAGATGTTTAGTATCCCTTATCTAGAAGCATATCTTAGCACATCGTACAGTGTAATGTTTCTAGCTTTTTTTTTTTTTAGGAAAAGAAATGATGTCTCATTTGTGACACATTAAAAAATGCCCTGAGTTAATATGTGTTTACATTTAGAGTTCTACATATGTGGCTTTTTTTTTTTTTTAATTAAAATTTAAGCTCTACAATTTTCTTTTTCAAGAAGAAAACTTGCCATAGGTAGACTGTACAAAGTAACCCTTGTAACATGTCAGACTGCTCTTCTGCCATCTCTTTTCGTGACTGCTGCATGGAATCTGGGCTGATGCTAATCCAGAAGGACAGTCACACCTCATGAAAGAATCATCACTGCTAATCAAATCAGAATGTAACCCACCACTCTGCATCACTGGAGACATTTCACGTGCTGAATATTTCATGCACTGGGGGCTGTGGCTGTAGATGAAATTCTCTCAACAGCTTCTTGTTGCGTGCAAATATTTACTCAAACACTCTGGTGTGGTTGAACTGGTGTGCAGCAATACTGGGAAGCTTTGAGTGATCCTTATAAGTAATGGTAATTACGTGTGACTCCACACATGCTAGGTCAGAGTGACTTGCAGACAGCCTCTTGCTCTGTCAATGCTCCTCTTGTCTGCATGATTAAGTGGGCAGTGTGCCACAGGAAATTTGATGCATACAGGATGACAAATGTCTGTTTTGGCTGCTGAGAATTGAACTCAATCGTAGATCTACAGAAACATCAAAACACAATCAAGGGCTGACATCAAACCCGTGAGCCAGGAGAATTCCTGAGGCAAAAGGGGTTGAACTTGAAAGTACAAGGAAAGTGTGCTTTAGTTTATACAGTGGTACACCAGTTTGTTTCTGCTGACTTGTTATAAGGAGGGGTGGAAGAAGTAACACTCAGAAAAATATGTCTCTGCCTTTTCAGTTATTCTTTATGTCAGAGTTGTAGTAGTGGTGTGGCAAAAGAGCAGAACAATATAAAATCTTTCTGTTTCTATATTTAACCTTTTATATTTTTTCCCTAAAGTATGTACGCTATTTTTTTTTTAATATGTAAGATGAAAAGTGTGCTTAGTGCTCTTTTAGACTGACAGAATCTCCCTGTGACATCAGACTGAACTCTGTAATAAATAGTGGTTCAAATGCTCTGTTAACCTGCTGCTTTAATTGGTGTTTAATTTTCTTTGATGGCTGATGTTGTTACTTGCCTGTTGTTCGTATTCGGTACCACAACAAGTGATGGCACAAGGGGTAAAGCTGTGGAAAGGAATTCATTGTGCATCTCCCAGAAGAGACGATGTACAATGTATTCCTTTTACTTTAAAGCCCTGGGACTAGGTGTGTACAATCTGAATAGTGTTGTATGTTATGCACGTGATGGAATCCACTTCCAGGAAGCAAACCATAACTTTACAACACAGACACATCATCTTTGAGTGGAGTGTATGTGCCTTTATGTTCTATGTGATGACAGAATTTGTGTTTGGCGAGTGGATTCTACATCAAGCTTACCTTGTGGTCTTCATTTTACTTAGAATACTTCTGTTTTGGTATTTCTGGTGCTTGCTTATAGTTTCACAAGGTTTATTTCTCTTTCTGAGTACACGTGAAGGAAAATGTCCTTCAGAACTGCACTGATGTTCTTTTTCCCAGCTTCTGTAGTGCTTTTACAGAGAGGATTTTGCTTTAAACTTATGTTCTAGGCTTTGATCCTTCTGGAGCCAGTACAGCTCTGGGAGCTTGTTCCTGCCTAAGAATGGACCTGGAAGATAGTATGGCAGTTATCCATGAGGTGAGGAATGGTAGGTACTGATTTGGTATAACTGGCAAACTGACAAACTGTTCAAAAGCACAATCTTAGCTTCTCTAGTTTCTATTTGTAGCATTTCTTTTCTTGCACTGAGGTGACCATGAATAAATTTCCTGTATTTCAGAAAAAAAAAACAAAAAAAAACAACCAACAGCTTTTCATGAGAAGTGGAGGATGTCTTGAGAAAATTGAAGTTGGTTTTGCACTAAAATACTATCAGCATTGAGGTTCTGCTGTACAAAGTTCTTGTAAAGCACAGATATCCAGGTAACCCCAAGGAGTCTAGCACTGCTTTTGTCATCCAACTACACCATAGATGGGAACAAAATACTTGCTTGTCTGCTTTTCAAATTACAAAAATTAGAACTTCAGGAGTTGTGGACGGAGTGTGTTGACTGAATAATTTACTGAATTTGTTAGGTCTGTGGAGTTGAATAAAATAAAATAAACATTGAAAGCCATTGGAAGCAAATGTCTATATTTTTTGGATAAATCACTTCTGTTACATAGTATTACCAGGCTCTAGTCATTGGTTAGGAGTCTCAATAATGTCTCCAAAGCAAAAACTTCATCAAGAGTTCAAAAGGACATTGCAAAAGGATGCTTCCAGAGAGGGTCTCCAAGCAGAATTCCTTACAGTGCAACTTCTTCCCTGCCTCAATTGTACATTCTGTCATATAGTTTTGATCGTATGAGGTAGTGAAATCTCTAATTGTTTTGATCCCAGAACAATTAAGTATACACAGACTCTTCTGGATATTGAGGTTGTATCTGTGCTAAGCACGGAAGATTAAAACCAAAACAGCTTCACCCTCAGTGTACCTTGTTATACCTCCAGTGGCCAGATAAGGGATGAACAGAAGTGTCTTTAACTAGTGATAGTGGCCATAACTGCTTTGGTGAAGGCTGGAGATACATGAATCCCTTGCAAATAAAACTTTCACGGCCTAAAATAGAGCATCGAAGAAGAAGCAAACAAAACCCCAAAGAATATCTCTGCAAATATACGAAGCATGCTCTGAAAACAACTTAGCTTTCTTCCAAGGATGACAGATTTATTTTCTGGATGAAAATGAACAAGTTTGTCATACTCCCAACTGCTGCCTTTCGGTGTTTGAACTGCTTTTGCATGCAGCAGCATAAACTCTGTTTGCCGCAGGCTTAAGGTCTTCAGCTCTTCCTGTCAGTGCCTAGATCTGTAGTGGTAGATGGAAACTCTGTTGGTTTCAGGCATGTCCTTCCTCAAGTATGATCTCTCTTGGGGTTTACTTTTTCACAGGTAGTCTAGCTCTGGAAATATAAATTACTCATTGCAAGCTGGAGATTAATAGTTTTTTTCTTTTAGTTGTTACTGATTTTTAACAGCAGAACTCACAATGCTATACATGCATTTGTCCCTCCATAAAAGCTTGCTGTGGTAAGCAGAATGCTTAAATATGTGAGCATGATTGTTTGCCACTGAAAGCAAAACAGCATTTGTAAAGAAAGTCCTTTTCTTCAGGTACATTATGTGTACACATGAATAACATCTTACCACAAAATCTTGGTGTTGTGTGATGTGGCATTACAAATTGTACTTGGTGTAGCTAGTCAGACTCCTTAAACTAGACTGAATCTGAAAGAACTGCTGATTGTTCTTTTTTTCTTTTTTAACACAGGTAGGTCTCTGTTCTCCCGTCTTCCTTTTGAAAGGTATTTCTGAAGTGCATTTCAAAAGTCTCATGTTTCATCCTTTTGAGAAAGCACTTAAAATACTGCTGTGTAAGTAATTCAAAGGTTTTTTTTGAGAATTCTTGACTTTTTGGAGAGTTTTTTTGCACTGTGATCTTTCTCAGGTGTCACATCTTCTTTTCTGATCTGTAGTGGTGCAATACAAATTTATTCAATTCATATCCTCATCCAGGGTGAAGCTGGATGAGGCTCTGGGCAACCTGATTTAGCTTTTGTGTCCCTGTTCCTTTCAGGGGAGTTGGACTAGGTGGCCTTTGAAGGTTCTTTCCAACTCTAAGAACTCTATGACTCTATGATATCAAAAAGTGTTGAAGAAGCTGTGACGTGTGTTGTATCAAGTTTCTGTGGAAAGAATCTTTACTATTCTGGATTTATTAAAAGCAAATCCTGACACTGATTGCAAGCATTCACAGTGTCTCATGGTATCTAAGAAATGAATTTGTCATTACTCTTGAGTGTTAAGCAGCAGCATGGAGTCCCTTAATGCAGATGTGTTTAGAGTTTGGCTCTTTGCCATTTCCTTAGTACCTGGGAAGCACGGAGTGATGATCCTACAGACAGTATAACACACAACTAGTCTATTACCTCATGCTTGCTTCCAGGTTTTGCTGCTGCATTATGGGTCATAAGTGTATCATCTTGCAGGGTTTCTGCTGAGCTCAACAAGACTTTTGCTTGAGTAAGATAATAGGGATAAGAGTAAGAATTGTAAAATGTTACCACATACACAGAGAGAAGTTAAACTGTCTCTTTCATTAAAGAGAGTTATTTGTTGTTTGTTTTTAACATAAAAAGGAATGTTCTGTGGACAAATTTAATGTAGTCTTCTAAGTGAAAGTGTGTAACGTTCAAGGAACTTAGTCCACAGTTTTCCAGCCATTTTCTTTATGGTAGTATGACATACCTACAAAGAGTTGTCTGAAATAGCATAACTACAGTTCCTCGGAAATGTGCTCTGAGCAAATCTTACCCATGACTAAAATCTTATAATGAGTAAAAGAAACTTTAATGCATGTACATTGTAAGTGCTTGACCTGATCTTTGGAGCAAGGTCACTGAGATTCACACTAGTAGCTACATTTCAAAGTTGGCACATCTTTGGTAATAGTTTGTGTATGAGCTCGATCTAAACTGTTCTACATACTAAACATTCTCTACTTCTAAAAATTGGGAATTACAGTCTCTGTCAAATTCATTCAGAAAAGCTGAAAAGAGCTTTTTATTTTTCTTCTTTGTTAACTTCCCTAAAACTACTTTCTCCTGTTCTAATCATGGAACCATAAAGAACATTGTTTGCTAGAAATGCGGGGAACGATGTTTAGTCAGTTCTGAAGACATCTACCTGCTTTAAAGCATGAGTTTCACCTGGGCTACATTGGGTGAGCTGCAAGGCCTTTGAGCTGTTTGTAAAATGTATAACATATTTAATGTATGTAAGTAATAAAGCTTCTTTTTTCCTTTTTTCCTTTTTTCCCCCTTTTTTCCTTTTTTTTTCTTTTTATTTTTTCCTTATTCTTTTTCCTTTTTTTTCTCTCCTTTTTCCTTTTTCTTTTCTCCTTTTTCTTTTTTCTTTTTTTCTTTTGTTCCTTAAAACATATAGAAGACAGCAACAAAAACACAAAACTAGTGGGATATTTGATCATTTTGGGGAAACCCATGCATCATTCTGGTTTGAAGGAAGTGGCTGCAATTTTCAGTGAGTTCTCAAGGTGTTCATCAGAGATTATTGGTCTATTTTTTCTCTTCTTGTGCTTCATCTTTGATGTTGTTTACAAATATATATATTGCCAAAAATTAATGGCATGATTAAGGTGTGATTGTGAAGCAAGGGATATCTTTCTTACAAAAGTCTAGTAAGTACACATGATCAAATTTTTATTTGAGTTGAATGTCTGATCGCAGCTGTACACAATCCATTTCAAAATTTTAATGTAATGTACTTATGTCAACTGAAAATTGAGTTGCAAATATACAAAAATGATTAAAAAATCAAAACAAAACAAAAAAACAAACCTGAAATCTATTCCCAAATTCATTTATCAAAATGGAAAGTATAGCTGCATAATTTTTGCTGTTCACAGGGCTATGTTTAGACAACATATCAGAATGCATAAAAATATTTGCCAAAACTTCAGCTTGCCATAATTTAAGTACCATTTTGAATACTGTTACTGTTTGAAACATAGCACAAGTAAGTTTCACTGTGAAGATATATTCACAACTCATTTAAATGAGCAGTAAAATCTACCAAAAAATGCTAAATGCTAAATCAGTGAGCCATTTTTCATCTTCGTATTCTGACACATATTTTCTTTTGACTGCAAATGACAAAAAATCACATACTAATGGTATAAGCTGATGATCTTGTGTGTCACATTATTAGCTGTTTTGAGCTGCATGTGGCCCGCAGATTGTGGGCTAGACTTGCCTGGTTTGAAGAGTGAATAAAGAAATGAGAATGTGTTGTGCTGCTCTTGATTTCTAATGGATTTATCTCAGAAAATAAATCACTTCCTATATTCTTTTTCTAGGAGAAACACAAGGATACTTCAGGCAGAATCAGAAATAAACTTGAAGTAATTGAAGTTCTGCTTTATCTGGTTTTCATTCCCTAATGGACCTTCATCCCCCAAAAGACTGAGATGAGATGAGTATGTCCTGATTAATGCGGACTATTTACCATTTCTGCTGATAAGCTGGGGGGATGCATTAAATCTGCCTCAGCAAGTGGCACTGAAATTTCAAATGTAATGAGGACAACTGCATCTTCATTGACTCCTGAAAGTCAAGCATTTCTAAACCCCCTCTCAGCTTAGAAGACTGCTGATGTGATTCAGTTAGTTATGAAACTGTAATATCAAGGATCTTTGCTGTCCTTTTGTGTTGGTGGAAATGCTACTATCTGTATTTATGATGATATTCCAGGTACAACTTTCTAGGGTTTTTGGGTAGTAGTTCTTGTCCAGCCAGAGACATATTGTGAATGATCAGTAAAACTGTCCAAGTCCTACATGGAATGTGTTGTTATAGAGCTAGACAAGTAGTTAACAATTACATGAAGAAACAGTGGTTCAGAGTGCTCAGATTCCACAGGCTTGTGCGTTTCAGATTTTGTGGATCAGTATTGCATGTGCTTGGTGTCTGAGAAGGAAACACTAGTGATTACTTGGAATATTGCAAGCCCTTGGTATGCTTGTCGAGGTGAAGGTTTTAGCCTGTAAGTTGTATTTTTTTTTCCTTGTAGTATTGAAAAACTTCATGAAGTTTAGATATCACATGCACCTGACCATAATCTCAATTTGAGAGCAGAGGGGAGGGAAGTAGCTACTGTGCCCATTTCTGCTTAATAGAGTAAAAGCAGGATCAGAGATGTATGTAGTCCTCTGGTGGTGAACTGCCAGTATTGTCTTAGCCAGCACCACAACCCGGAGTGTCAGACTCTCCTTGCCATTCCTCTGCTGCTGAAGGATCCAACATGTGGAGCAGTAGACACTACCCCTTAATTTTTTATCCACACCCTCAGAAGCAGTCTTGAACTTTGCAACTCCTGCCTGACCTTTTGTTCTTCATTTATGCTTTTTTTTTTTTTTTTTTTAACCCTCTTCCTAGCTATGTCCATTTCTTTAGTGGTCAGTGAATGATGCCAGCCCTCTCTGACTCCTTCCTTGTTTCTGCTGCCCTGACCATGTTGAATTTTACTCTCAAGGACGAGAACAATTTCCTTGGGAAGACTTCTACTGTCTCTACAGGACTGAGAAGCCTTGAACAGGTCTAGAATAGAGTTTTTTTTATTCATCCCAAGGATGATGGCTCTGTTCACATTAGACAAATTGTAATCTAATTTGTGTTGCAACTTCAGTCCTTCAAACTACCTTACTTGCAAAATACTGAAGTACTTGCTTTATTACATATTTATTCTAATGATTCAGATAAATTAATCTGATCAGTAACAACTTTCACTTCAGTGTAGCTATCCTCTTATGAAGTCTATCCTAGTGGCATGTTCCTCAAAGAAAAGGAAAAGTACACTCCTGATCAGAGACGGTCACTGCTACTGTACTGCCAACATCTTGTACAACTTTTATGTGATAATCTTCTTGGTATGATTTGCATATTGAAAGTACTTTGAGTATGGTAAGGAAGTTATAATGAATATGGGGCTACATTTTAAGTGCATTTAATTCTCTGTCTTCGGTAGAGGCTAGTACTACAGTTATGAAATAAGGTTAAAAAGAATCACAAGGATGTAAGAAAAAACTACCTTTGCGGTTATGCCTCACTTGGATCTCTGATAATTAAACATGGTTCTGTAATGTGATGTGATCCCCCAAGTATGTTAAGCATTAATTGTAATTCTGCATAGTTATTTCTTCTGTCTGTTCGTCACTCTTAGATAACCTAATTTCTTGTGAAATTCTTGTGAAAGCACATTTCCTTTTGTCATGAATAAAATGTTAGTATATCTAGTGCAAATTTTTTTCTTTATAGAGAAAACAAAGCTGTTTTAAGGTTCTCCAAGTCTATAAGAATAATGTGTGGACAGATAATTGTGGAACTGAAATCACCTGGAGTTAGAATAGAGGTTCAGTTACCTTCTGGAACATTTTTCTTGCTGTGGAACCAAGAATTACCAGAATACCGTGTCTCTTTCTATTGAAGTTTTGTCATTATAAGGCTACAACTTTTACAGCAGAATGTTCTAACTTCAGCCAGATACTTTAAACTTTAATTTGGTTGGTTATGTCACAGGAATGTAACAGGAATAAAAAGGGAGGAAATAGTCCCAGATCTAATAGATTTTCAACTGTGTCATCAAAATGGACTAAAATATGCAAATTCCTGCTGTCTTTTAGTTAGTAACTTGTTGATTTTTGAAAGCTTTCACAAGGAAATACATAAAATTAAAAAAAAAAAAAAAAAGGAAAGCTATTACTTCTTTGAAATCTACAAAGAAGTAGTGCTTTCATCTTGTAGCAAAAATTCCTGACATACTGATATATGACCAAACTGATGTGTATCTAGCTGCTGTGAAGCAGAGAGTTTTATGGAAAAGCCATTCAGTGCACACTAAAAAGACACCTGCTGGTCAGTGCTCAGATTTAATCAATTGGCCGACTCATTGCTGCTGAGTTCCTGCTGTGTGCACATTCCATACAGCATGCCAACCAAAATTGGAATTGTCTTTGCTCAGCAGGCATTTTACCAGCTGAACTGAATGGCAAATATCCCCCCAGGCAAACCACTACATAGATAGTAAATGTCAATGACATATAATATGTGGATACTCTTAATTAATAATTTGACACTGATAACAGAATAGCCCTTGAACTGAATTTCTAAAAATGTGATTCTGTCAGGCTGACTGTATGCTTCTGTGTATGTTGGCTGGGGTCAGTAAGAGACCTGTGCCCTTTAGAGAGCATGTGGACTCATATAAAGCCTTTCATTTTGTCCAAGGAATTCGCTTAGAAATTAAATTCATAATCTGGTCTACAAAAATTACCTATGTTTTCAAGTTTACGGAGAGTCTGACCAGGCCTAGAGAGTGAATTCCTGCTGGCATACCATATTATGCTATAGAATAAAGTGTTTCACAGGTGATAAATAGTTACTGATGACTGCTGGAGGGTTGAGGAGACTACAGTTCATATAAATTGTTTGCTCTGAATTATATGTAAAGAGACCAGTGTCCATGCCCATGTATTTATAAGGAAGACTATGATTTATCGATGAGAGTGTTTTATTTTAAGGACTTAGGAGTTTAACAATAAAATCTGCAAGATGCCTGTGGTCCACCAAGAAAAATGCAAAAGATCACACAGAAACACTCAGTGATGGAAGTGAAGATGCTCTAGCTCACAGCGCTAGGAGACAAAAGCAAGTTAACTTCCTTAATTTGGTGATAAGTGACTTTTTATACTGTGATTGATTCTTACGGGTTGTCAGTGCTGGGTTACGGTGTGACTGAGTTTACGATGTAACGTTTACTTGAGGCAAATGGGCACTTGAATTATGGTATTTATGTTTTTATTTAGTATATATTGCTTCTATTTAAAAACAGTAACACTTTTCCATACCAGTTCTTCACAGTATTTATCTCAGTGACTGAATTACTTCATGTAGGAAGAGGCAGGTGAGGGTTGCAGTGAGGGTATGAACATTACTCCAGACGTGGCCTCACTAGAGCTGAGTCCAGAGGGACTATCACCTCCCTGCTCCTGCTGGCTACACTACTTCTGTTACAAGCCAGAAGCCTTCTTGGCCTCCTGGGCACACTGCTAGCTTGTGTTTAGCCAAACATCCACCAAAATTCTCTGGTTCTTTCCCTCTGTGCAGTCTTCCAGCCACTCTGCCCCAAGCTGGTAGCATCGCATGAGGCTGTCACAACCAAAGTGCAGGACCTGGCACTTGGTCTTGTTGAATTTCATCACATTGGCCTCAGACCATCGATCTAGCCTGTCCAGATACTACGATAGGGCCTTCCTACCCCCAGACAGATAGAAACTTCTTCTCAACTTGATGTCATCTGCAAACTTACTGAGAGTGCACTCAATACCCTCATGCAGATCATCTAGAAAGATATTTATTATTATTATCATAACCAGAATTAGCTCCTGTCCGAACTGCCACGCAATTATGTTTTTTGTCTACAGAAAAGTCTGGTAAATTTTGAGATGTACAACTGTTTTGGACTCTTTAACTTTTCATTTACTATCTTCCAAAGATCTAAGCTTCATAAATTTTGTGCATTAAATATTCATTAAAGCTAGGTAGTATGACAAAGTAGTTGCTGTATTTTTATATAATTTTCTGTATGAAAAAAATCAAGATATTTCTTCAAACTAATACTTTCGTGCAAGCCAGAGATTGCATGTACATAACTAATCTGCTACTCTTTCCAAACTCAGGTAAAGGCTCCACCTGATTTCTTACTGCCAATTCTAACTTATCATATCAATGTACGTTTTTTGCATGTTGAATATGTAATCATGTATAAATGCAGGCATATGGACGAAGTTAACATATACTGGTCTGGGGAACTTACTTCTCAGCAGTAATTAGACTACTGAGATTGTTTTTTAGTCCTTAAATTGTGCAGTAAAGACACGATGTTAGTGTCATACCTCATAAATGTTCAGAATGGCACAAAGAAGGAGTAATATTGTCCTTTCAGCAGTGCATTTCCTGATAGTAGTCATGCAGACTGGACAATAATATTAATTACTTTTTTTCTCTATTTTTGCTATGTAACGTATTTTGTATCTGCTACTCTATTTGTAACTTTAGCACAAGGTTGAACATGGTTATCACACCTTATTGTTTGCATGTCTCACCCTTAGAGAGAGTGTTAAGAGTCTTTTTCTTATTGATTCTTAAGCTGAGCAATTTCAATTTTTGTTTTCATGCTTTGACCTCTAACCCTGGGATCCATTAGGACACTGAGATGGCAAGGTGTAGACATATCAACTTAAGAGGGAAAGAACTAAAATGACACAGTCTCCAGCAAGGGATGCATTAATAGATCTGAATTCAAACATAGAAGTAGTAATTTTTTTCCTGCTGGGAAGCAGAGCCCTCAAGAGAGTCATCTCAGACTAAAGAACATGATATGAAAATCAATAAAGGCCCTATTGTGCTAGTGATGTGTCCGGGAAGTGTCATTTTATATCTTGTTAGTGGATATCTGAAGGAAGTTAAAGCTACTTTGCTCATAATAATTGGATAAATCCTCTTTCATCAGTGGCCTATTTTGCTGTTCAAAGTAAAAGTGAGAAACGGTGGAGAGCCCAGTTTGATATTGGGTATGACAAAACTGAATGAAGACAATGGCTGTTAAGGGTGGTTTTTTTCATCAGATTAACACTGTTTCCAGAACTGTTTTTTAGTTCAGTTTTTCAATCAGAAGTATAAAAGAGTAATTAAAAATAGAAGGCTTTTTTCTATGTGTTTAATTGGAATAAAACTGTGCTCTTGACATTTTTTACATACTACTTAATACTCCAAACAAAGAAACTGTAAATGCATCATTTACTTTATTGCAGTAAATGAAGGAATTATGGATCTTGGTTAAGTTTATCTGCATTATTAATATTATAGGCTGGATAAACTCAAATAATTAAAATGACAATAGCAAATTCAGTCCTGAATATACTTGTGGCATTACACAATTAACAACAAATATGACAGTATTATTATAGCAGTATTAATTAAGTTATCGATTAAAAAGGAGATAAAGTTGTTAGAAAGAAGAATCCGGGATAAGGAAGAAAAAAAGGAAAGAGTACTTTCCTGTACTATGACTGAGTTTCTCTATTTCTTTCTTAAGGCAGTAGACAGTAGTTGCAATTTCATGTTATCATGTGAGATCATGTATATGAAACTTAAAATTGAAGGTTTTTTTTCTTCTGAGACTTTCAGGTCAGATTATTGTTCATTTACACATCAGTAATTACAGAAATAGGAGTTATAGGAGTTTACTGAATATTGAAAGAGGCCAAGAAGTTCTACGCTTACATTTTGCTGGTGACAGACTTTGTAAAGATGCTGCTCTCCTCTGCTTCCTGTACATCATAGGTGGAGAAAAATGAGCCAAGTGTGTGGGGTTTTAGTAGTCTGTTCTCCTCTGTGGAAGTGGAGTCACTTCAGTTTGCAGTCAGCTATTCCCTTTTAAACCATAGACCTTTCCATTAGGCCAGAAACGTTTCACTTAATTTCATTGTGAAGCAGAAGATTTCCCAATTGATTTGTTTTTTTGGACCTTTTTCTCCATGTACAATTCAACAACTGACTCTCATGCATTCTCATCCTTTGAATTAATTTTTTAGGTGATTTTAGTGATTGTGTGGATTTATTTATTTATTTTGTTACTTTAAAACCATATGAAGAAAGATTGAAGGACAGAAGCACTTCCTTTCCAGCTAAGAATTGCATCAAACTAGAAAGAAAGATTCTGTTCTACCTGCTGGGCTATTGAGTGGATTAGTAGTGCTAGAGGGAAGCCAGAAAAGCTGACCTTCCCCCTTGCAGTGTCAGATCTGATTTTTCCTAAAAGGTATGATGTATAGTTTATTGTGTAAGTATAACAGGAGGAAAAATCAATGTTAAAAAATTCAGGTTTCCTTGTTTACTCACTTCTTCCAACACATATGAACTTTGTTGCAATGAAGATGCAATACTCATCAATAACTGAGTTAATTTGTCCCAGTGCCCCCTAGTTTTCCTCATTTTATTCTTATCAAAATAATCACTTGAATGAATATCTTACTGAAGAGAAGGAAGATATTCATGCTCACACTAAAGAAAAATGAAGTTGCTACAGATTTTTTCTTTAATAGCATTTGACCTCATCTTGCTGATTGTTTATTCAATGACAATTTCGTCCAACTTTGTTTCCAGGACTTTGATAGAGGAATATTGGACCAGAAGGCTTGATAGTAAATACAAGGCCTAAATAATAGAGATTGATGTAGTATATACGTATAGCACAATTAAAAAGGTAAACCTCCAACTGCCTTTAAATGAATTTTCTCAGTCCTTAAAAGTAGTATAATCAATGCAGCATGAATGGCTTTTCTACCTACCTCCAACCTTGCTAGACTATATTTGGCAACAGCAGTGATTACATGACAAACAATGACAGTTTAAAATACTATAATCTCTAGGTGTAACCTCTCAAAATGTATATTTACCAATTAATAACTCCTGCTAGTTTTGCAATCCCTGTGAATACCCAGTCCATTTCAGAAACCTGTTAGATTCCTGACCTTTTATAGGAAGATGTTTTCTTGCATGTTCCTCTTCATTAGAGCTGTGGGAATGTGTGCATGTATTTATCTCACTAATGTCTGTCTATGTGCAGTTTCTTATTCCAGCTGTACAGAATAGGTTAAAGGTTATTTCTTTGCCTCAAAATGCTGTTCTCATTTTACTATTGCCTTCTTTTATAAGCCCGATCTTTTTCACACAAATTCAGTTGAACTATAGAGCTCAGTTAACATCTACTAAACTTCTTTTCTTGAACTTAAATGATAGTCTTAAATGGACAACATGCATTACTTTGAATAATTTTACTAAAATCAGTTCAGAACTCTCAGTGCCATGTTAGCCCCCTGTTCTCCCTTTCCTTGTTCACTGGAAAAAAAATGGTTTGAATAGTACTTTGGATAACTCTTTAAAGAGTACTGTCACTAGAAGTCTAGTTAGTATATTGTCCACAGCCCTCTTGTAGCATGAAGGAGAGAACTGGGCAAAACTTGTAAAACTCATAGGTTCTGGTAAAGCTAGTTCAAAAAGGGAAGGAAAGAGTAAGAGAAAGCAAAACAAAACCAGAAAATAATGCAAAGGCAGTGGCTCACCACCTACCAAAATTAAAACAATGCCCAGCCAGCAATAGCTACCTCCCCATAATACCTCTTCCCTCAGTTTTTATTGCTGAGCATATACTTACATGGAATAGAATATCCCTCTGGTCTGCTTGGGTCAGCTCTCCTGGTTGTGTCTCATCTCAGCTTCTTGCTCACCCCTGACTCACTCATTCTGTGGGGCTGGGTGTGGGGAAAAAGGGAAGGTAAAGCCTTGATGATGGGAGCTCTCTCCTGACTCTAAGCTGAATTTGGGGGTTTATTCCACAGATACTGAGCAGGTCTCGATCTTAATAGTGCTCAGTGCAGCATTACTGATTACTATGTATTCTGTTCCACTTGCCTGTGTCTAATTATTCATACATTTATGACTCATTTATCACTTAGATTTCAGTATTGTCCTACATGAAAGTGAATTATTGGGTTATTTGTTGGTGTTTGTTGTTGTTGTAGTTTGGGTTTTGTTTTGTTTTGTTTTGTTTGTTTGTTTGTTTGGAGAAAGGATTAGTTTTCATTTAATTCAGTAGTAACAATGACTAATGTAAATTGTTGGTTACTTCAGGCTGAGGTTTTTGGGCCATGAAAATGAGAGTCTGGGATTTGATTTGAATAATTATTGGTAGTAAAGTCTTGCTCTTAGCAACAAGTGAGAATGCTAAGTAGATGAGGAACCTTCTGCAATAGACTTCAAAAGCTGGAAAAAAGAGTTTGTGGTTCAAGTATTTGCGAGCGACTTTTTTCACAATTTTACTCATCATTTCAGTTTCATTGGAGGCACTTGAGAAATATTCTTTTACTTTCTATGGGCAATCTACTGTCTTTAAAAATATATATATAATAGAAAACTTCTCCAGGATTTGAGGATTTTTTTTTTCTGTAAAGTAATGTTGAAATAGCTGTTTTTGCTTTGCTATTAGTACTTGAATGAGTGATTGGAAACTGATATGTTGCTTCAGCAACTCACCCACATCTGCAGAGAGGCATAATTAAAAGACAAAAAAAAGCATAAGTCTTGATATATCTGTATGGAAGTGCTTAGAAAGGCCTTTGAAGTTAGCTATATATTTTTCTTATTTACAGATAAAACAGAAATAAAATTGTATACTGTACATGAAATAGCAGGGAGGTATTTCAAAATAAACAATTGATTCTCTAATCTTCAAATCAAATCTTCCACATGAAGAGGAGGTGGTGACAGATAGTGCAAGCTGTACAACGTATAATGGTTTGTATAATGTATAATGGGCAATTTAGGAGTTGCAGCGACTTCTTCCATTTCTCTAAATCCCTTTTGTCTTTTAAGTTGATGTAGCAGCCAGATTTATGTTAGATTTTCCAAATTACAGTATGAATTACGAAAAAGCAGTAGTTTTCTTGTTTGACTTTTCAAAGATATCAGAATGAGATTTCTCTTTGTAGAGGAAAGGTTAACTGCAAGAATTGAGAACACCTTGAAGTTAGGATAGAAAAGAGAGAAAGTAGCCTGGGAATTCAGTTTCATATGAATATATAAACTGCCATTCCATAGATACAGTGAATAGAACTTTTATAGTTTGTTTGGCCTTTTTCACTGATAAGGCATGTATTAATGTGAAGAGCACTTTGGTTTATTTTTTGCTCTTCTAGTATTTGCTGAGACTATTGCTGGGTTATTTTTGACAGGAAATGAAGGCATCCAACTTCCACAATGGGACAGAAATTTGGGTGGAAGTATGTTTCAATGTCATAATTATTGTTTTGTTATGATTTCACTAAATGGATGGAAATGCTATGGAACAGTATCAAAAATATTTTACCTGCTCTCGAGTTATTAGCTAATATTAATAAATACATTAAATAAGCTATACTAAGCTAGATTTATGGGAGTCAGTGCATTATGAACAGACAACAAGTGTTTAGACTGAAAGAAATTTGATGCTATGTTTCTATCTTTAATTTCAGAATCTTCCTTAATCCTAAAACTTTGTTAATGAAAATTAACTGTCTCCCACTCCCGTAATAGTTGCAGATAAGTCTCCTCTGAAATTTCTTATCCACTGTGGGCCTTGACCCAGAGCAAAAGGTAGATAATGTACATTTTGTCAATGTATGAAGGGCTCTAGATCTGTCCTATTATGTGGGACATAAAACAAAAAACTTTGGGTTTAGGTGTTTACAGTTTTGATGAGTAGTCTTCACTCAATGTTATGGCAATTTTTAAGACAGTGTCAGCCTGTGGGAAGGACAGAAAAAATCTTGGATGCTGGCAAAATTATACTTCAGAAAGAGATAATTTTAAGTACTTCATTGTTGTGGTGGTTGTTGTCTGTGGACCATTGGAAAGATGTCAAAATTCTTCTCACTCTAGTAGGCTGCATTTCAATTTTTCATCAAACTCTGCTAATGGTCTTAGTTTTAAAATCTAGAGAAATATGCTTAGACATGTCTTGTATCCCTGCATAATTCCAGATATCTTTATAAAAAGCTTGGATGTGATTTGACTCACAAATGCAGTAATAATCTTTTCTTCAGGAGAATATTGTTGCTTCTTACAATTTATTGGATCATTGATTATTTTCTAGGCAAGTAAAACTTGCCAGCCTCTTCAGTTGTCAAGGGGTACCATTTATTTACTGATATTTTAGTGAAAGTAGGTTTAAATTCCAGGGATGCTAGTTCTAGCCAGCAAAAGATGGCCAGAAAATTCCTTCAGAAAATACCAGAGAATGTGAGTGAACCTATACCATGGTAGTAAAGTAGAGCAGTACAAATCTTGTATGAGAGGATTATCTGTATTTTGTATTTTTACATAATGTGTATGAGTCTTGGCTCAGTTTTTGTTTCAGTTACACTGTATTATATTTAGAGGGTCCTAAGTAAATATCTATACATCTTTCTTTATTTCTAACAAGCTTGAAATGTATCATACCATATTCTGTAGTCAAGCTGAGATTTGTACTATATGTCTACTGAGCCACAACCATAGGTGCAAAACAGCCCTTGAATTTCCATATCATGATTTTTGTGTGTACTCTCTGCAAATCACATAATTAACACTGTAGCGAACTGTTAGCTGATAGTTAACATATGCATGTATGTGTATGAGTATGTGCGTATATATATATATATTTATGTATATATTCCTCATTAGCTCTCATTTCTTACTCCTGTCTTACAGCAATGTTTTTACAGACTACCCAGAGATGTGCATGATGGATGCTCCTTCCCAGGAGACATTCAGTGTCAGGCTGGACAGGGCTCTGAGCACCCTAATCTAGTAGATGTTTCTGTTCCTTGCAGAGAACTTGAACCAAGTGGCCTTTAGAGATCTCTTCCAACTCAAATAATTCCATGATTCTGTGACTGATTTAATGCATGTTATTCTTTCTGTCTTCTTCAAGCCAGATAGGAGTCACCTCTGTGGAGCTGCAGGGAGTGTATATGTGTGCATTTTGAAGCTCTGTGGTGTATGGTGTACCATATTTCAGAATATGATATAGATTTGTAATTAAGAAGGAGTTAAAGTAACAGAACAGTATGCTCAGTTCATTGTATGCTTAATTGCATGTAACAGTAAAGGTGTATTTATTCCCTGTACTACTCACATATCTAAAGAATTTTTCCTCAGTTCACTTGGCCAGTATTTTATCCTGTTTTCTGAGGAGAGAGTCCATTAGTTATTTTACATTGTGACATATGCTCTCAATAGTACTGATACACAGTTTCTGTTTTTCAATATAAACAAAAATGCATATTCTGTCCAATCCACAAAACAAATGCTATTTTGTGATGTTATATTGCATTTTTTTTCCTTTAAGTACCGACATTGAAAAAAAAAAAATAGAACAGTTTGTAAATAAAAACACAATTGAAATGTTTAGCATTCCCAATCCAGAAAGTACAGATGCCTCCCAGTACTATATGAGAAGGGGCTTCTATGGAAGTCTATTTAATGGACTGTGATCAACCGAGACAATAGAATTTTGGATTAGTGTTGTAGTTTGAAGTTACTTAGATGTAGAAGCATGGAGATGTATACTGCCTACCGTGGTTATGTAGAGACTCTTACTTCTTTAGTCTTATATTTTATCAGGCAACTCCAGTTACATTAAATGCCTGAAAGGCATTAAGAAGAAGGACCATGTTGTTGCAGAAACCACACGTGATGTATTCTGTTACGCTTTAGATTGTGAATTTGCCTTAAAGCTGTAAGGTTTCCTTGGAAATTACATTATTCTGAAACAATAGTATTTAGAGCACATCTGTCATGCTGTATTTTTCTCTGCTACACTTCTACAAAGTTAACAGCAGAATCATGACATTTTGGTAGTGAGATTTAGCAAAGATCATTAGCAGGCTGCTAATTCAGGAGATGACTTCATGATCTAAATGGACATTAACATAGCCTTAAACATCTTAGAAGACACAAGAGAATGTTAGAACCACTGCTCAAACACTGGTAGACTGAAAAAATAGCTTCAGACATCTTATAAGTCTAAAAACAGTTTTATTTAACTGTGCCTAGGTAAAAATAAAACCATAGGTAGATTTTATGTTTGCTGGTCTATGTAGACTTCATGCCCTAAGATAAGAGGCAAAAACTTAGCCTGAAAGAAGGCCAGTGTCTTTTAAATATACCAGCCTCCTAGCACACAACTCATGCACTTTGGCTACTTCTCAACAAAAGGACATGAGAAGTTTATTGCAGCTGGCTTCCCACTAGGTCTGTGAAACTTATGCAGTGTTGACTTTAATGACATGAAGTCAGTCAGAGCTTAGGAAGGAATCTTATACCTGAAAATTAGTTTCAGTTTGTGCAGAAACGATGAAGCCAAAGTAGATCTCTAATTAAGGCTTGATTTAGGAGAAATCTTGTCACAAGCTTCCAGTAGTAGGGAGAGAAGGACTTCTGTTAGGAATTAATCAGGATTTTCAGGCTCAGATTGTTGCAGTAAGAGTGCTGTGACTTCTTATGGTTCAAACACATCATAGTATGCTTTTTTCATCAGTCTCTGTCTTCTATATTTAAGGGTATAAGTATCACTACACTCACCAGAACAAAACCCTTCCTTTCTTGTTTCTAGGTAAAACCTTGTAATATGAATGAAAAAGAGAAAGAAGAAAAAATATGACATTATTTATTTTTAATTATAATTCAGGAATATGGTTAACATATTTGTTTTGTTAACAAGTTATTATTAAAAAGTATACCTTATACATTTTGGTCTTATTTTGTGTGTGTGTGTGTTTTTTTAATTTTTTTTATTTTTTTATTTGGGGGTGGCATGGGGTCTTTTTTTTTTTTTTAATGGAACAATTTTGGGACTGATGGTGCATTGGCATGAGGAGGCAGAGCCAGAGAGCCAGGTGAGTAGTTGTGGTATGCAAATCATATAAGCCTTTCCTAACAGAAACAGCCATAGCTCTTGTGGAGACAGGAGTTTCATTCTAAACTAGCTGTGCTGTGGTCTTGCTGTAATACATCTGGATAATCTCAATCTTTTTTGTAGAGGAAGTAAAGAACAATTAATCTTATAACTTGTTTACTAGCACAAAATAGATAGGTAAAATAGATAAGACATGGTATTTAGTCAAGAATTATGTTTTCTTCTTATATACTGTACAATGACAAAGGTAGTTTCTGGAATCTGGATCACTTAAATCTTGAATGTCACTTGGAATTTAATATTTAATAGTCAACAAAGAATTCCTATTTAAAATTAGTAGTGGGAAGGTAAAGGAATGGGGTTTCAATGCTCCTCTCCATTTTTGTTTCAAATCAAAGTGGAGTTATTTTTCTGAACATTTCTCAAAGCCAATAAATGTAATGCATCTAAAGCAAGCACAATGTCCAGACATGAAATGAAAGAAGGAGTTGATAAGAACAAATCTAAGGGAGTCGTGCTGAGATTGCAGACTGTGCCAGCTATTGCCCATTTAGAGGACTATTTTCACATCTGCTTACAGTGCTAGGGAAAAAAAAAAAAAAGCGAAAAGGTAGTAACAGGTATATCAGTACAGATAAGGTCAGCATCCTGATTCTATTAAAGAGGTTATAAGAGTATGAAAGAGAAATTTATCTGTAGGATTTAAGATGCAGCAGCTTAAGAATCTATAACTGTTGTGAATTTTGAATTGTTTACTAAAGAACAAAAATTAGACATTACTCAGTAGGCATAGTCCTCCTTTGTCTAAGATTTTATTAGATATGTCATGAAATAAGAGGATAGAAATTAAAGTAATGGAAGAGAGGTGTTCCTGCATGCATAAACACACCTGTCCTTATTTTCTCCCCCTGCTTCCTCCATAATTGAAAATAGTACATCTGTAAACATTTTTGGAGTGTTGGTGGTGAGGAAAGGTTTTCAAGAAATACGAAGCATTCCTGTGCTGTGAAGAAAATAGCAATAAAAGACTCTAAGTGAGCCAGTGTTCATGGACCAAATGAACTCATCCCCCCTTCAGTGTTCTAAATTTGTACAGCTTGTGCTTTGCAAGATGCTCAACTGTGTCAGTACCTGGAAAAGAAATCACTTTGCAATTGTTTTGATTCTTGAGATTGTTTTTGAGTGAATCGTCAATTTCTCATTTTTGTGTTGCTTCTGCCTTCACCAGCTTAGTAATGCAAATAGCTTCAACCAGGGTTGGTAGAGAAGTAAAGATCTCAGAATTAGACTCCAGGTCTGATACCAGAGGGAGAATCATTGGCATCAGATAAAAAACCATCAGAGCAAGCCCAATAGTTATGCATCTCCTCAGGATTTGCATTAAGTTAAAGATCCTATGAATGACCCACTATAGTGGAAATGGTAAGTTATGGCCTGATGCAGTGATTGAGCACCTGGTAGGAAGACATGGCCAACCCAGGGGAGCTCAGGTACAAGCAATGTACATGAGTGACCAGAAGAGGTGGAGCCAGGATCCACCCCTCCCCAGACCTCATTTAAGGATTGGCAGTGGAGGTAAGAGTATATTGCCGAAGATCTCTGAATACCTGAGGCCTTCCAAGTGTAAGCAGCTTTTCTTCCTTTGTTTCTGGTTCCACAGCTGCTGCTTTTGTTTTTTTTCTCATGTGCTGTAGCCTAAGATTGTGTCACTCTGTTATTACTGCTGTACTTTCCATCACATTATAGCATTATAGCATTACATCTGCGCTACAGAGAGGACTTTCAGTTGATGTATGAACATTATTAATCTCCAGAAAACCCTCCTTTGTGTCAACTATTTCAGAAACAGAAGGGTGAGTAGAGGGAGCAGAAGCCCTGAAGGTCTCTCTAAACTCTAACTGATTCTGCAGTTAATCTTAGACAGCTGAGGACACAGTGGATACTTTGTATTTATTATCAATTAGTATTTATTCTGCTACCCTATGCAAAGATAAAAATAAGGAACGACTACTCTCTTCATCTGGACCAAAGTAACCCAAAGAGTTGAACAAGATTTAAGCACTCCTGGGGAGTGAAGCACCAAGCCAATACATTTTTTAACTCCATGAAAATCATTAGACATGGAATCATTACTTGTGGAGTTTCACAACACTTTTTCCTTTTTTAAAAGAATTGTTCTACAAATTTCAGATGCCAAAATGCTGTTAATTATACTTCAGTTGAACAAATTGTTATTCTAATTCCTCTTCTAAGTGTGAGTTGAAGTACTTTACTTTCTTTCCCCAAAACAATTTGAACATCCCTGTCAGAACAAAAACTCAATGTAGAAGAATGTATCAGAAAGGATGCCTTGTTGCATACAATGTCATGCAGTTTTGTATCACCAAATATAATCTCGTGTCTTGGTATTTCCCAGGGTTTCAAGAGACAGCATTGCTTGAGTTATTTACAGGAAGTTAGAATTATTTCTTTTTTTCAATTTTATTTTTTGCACTAAATGAGGATCTCTTTTGAACATAAGCTAAATTTCTTATTAATCACTGATTTAAATCCACAGACTTAAAATGCTCTATTTTTTTTTTCACATTATTTACATCTGTCTATACTGCAGATATATGAATGGTAAGAGTGGTAGTTGTTCCCTTAAAATCTGTGTGGAACTCAACCTTCTGTCAGAGGCAGTTTTTGAATTGTAAGATGAAAAAATGCTCTTA
Organism: Odontophorus gujanensis; assembly: GCA_013399175.1. NCBI lineage: Eukaryota > Metazoa > Chordata > Aves > Galliformes > Odontophoridae > Odontophorus > Odontophorus gujanensis. Next base: position 35,675 of record VXAB01005927.1, on the reverse strand, counting down.
TAAATGCACTTCTGTGCTATTTGCACATTTGTGATATGAGAAATTTGGAAATATTTGTATTGTGTAATAAAACCTAATAGAGCTCTTATGGCCTTGAGTAGGAAGCATTAATCTAGCAGATTTCCCTGATGCTGAAACTGGAAATGCATTATGTATGATATGTCTTACAGTTTTAAAGATTGTTAGTGACTGGCAGAATAGTGCCTTTGTGAACTACAACAACCAGTGATTTTACTTCAGCTCTTAAATGGTAAAATACTTACAAGAGTCCTCTTAAATGTACTATGGCATGCAGTGCTAAGGTGATTTGAAAGTAAAAGTAATCTAAGAGCAGATCTTTCTTATGGTGTGGCTAAAAGCTGTACAGCTTTCCTTCCTCATTATAGAATTTTAGTAGAGGTCAGAACATGTCAAGGGACCAGCAGTGGGATGGACAGCCTTCCACTTTTAGGATTCAAATCCAGCCAGATAATTAGTAGCTGCAAGTTGTTACCACCCGGTGGCTAAGCACTCTATGTAAAATTAATTTGGTAGTCTCAGCCCAGTTCTGAGTAAACGCATTTCCACTTTACAAATATGATGAAACCTGGCACTAATTGGCACCCTTGCTAGCAGCCTCATCAGAGATGCCAAAATAACTGAAATGTTTCTTTGCTTCTCATGGTGGTCTCTCCAGGTCAGCAGTGAAATACAGAAATGGGACAGTATGGAGAAGATAGCACAGCTGTTGTCCTTGCTGTTTTGTGGACTGAGTCTGCAAAGTTGTCAGTCTGGCACATTTCTCATGCCAGACTATGTGGAGTTATTAGAGTTTCTCCACCACTGTTGGTGTACTTTCAGTAGTCTGCTGGCAGTCAACTTAGAAATCGCTTTTGCCATCTGTGTGGTTTATGCAGTGATAGCATAATAGCTAAGTGGTTCAAATGTGGGATTCTATAGTATATTTAGGAACTCAGAATTACAACCAGTGTAGGCAGAGTAAATTGCTGACAGGTAGCTATTAATCACTTTTAGCCATTCTTTGCACTGCCAGCTGCTTTGTAAATGAGGATTGGCATGCAGTAGATGAATACCTTCTCATTGTTCAAAATGAAAGTACTTTGTTTTTAGTGGTAGTAACCATATAGATGACAGCAATTGCAAGTGGAGATCACAGATTTCATCGTGAGGCAGTATTTTAAAGTGTGTAATGCCTGAAGGGATGCAGATTTGGGGGAAATGGTGAGAAAGAGGGAGAAGAAAAATTCTTTCATGTTTCCTTTTGGGAATTGTGTTTCTTTGATAATTTACTTTTCTCAGATGAAAAAATATTCCGTTTGTTAAGTGTGGGACTTGACTTTATTGATAAAGCAGGGATGTCAGTTTTGCTTAGGGAATCCTCACTTGCTATCAGTGGGGCATTACAGTAATCCATGTGGTATTCTTGTTATATAATACTTCATTAAATTATCAATGTCAAGATTGCTCCAAAAAGTTGTACTGGTATTTTGAAAAGATGCGGTTTCCTCTGTAAGCTTCTCAGATTCTTATAGAGTGACTGCTGCTCTGCTAGTGTTTTTGTGAGGCTTATGCATCAATCTCTCCAGAGATTGGTTGTATGTAAAATGAAGCTTCTGGCTACTTTTGGTAATTTGAGAATTCCATTTATATCGACCTCCAATTGTGAAGTTCTCAACTCAGACATGTGTATAGTACCAGGTAACACTGGAAAACTTCACTTCAGGTTTGAGTGGCACATGTTTATGTTGAAAGTGTGTGTAGCACAAGTATGAGAATCAAAATGGAATTATTGCTTTTGCTCTTCCCTATGCTGAAAATGGATTTTTTAGGGCTTGTTTATTTATTTATTTATTTGATTGTTTGTTTCCATGGGCTTGATTATGATATTTTCTTTTTTCAAGTTTTTAGTTGTACAGTTTTGTTTCTTTGAAAGAAAATATTGAAAAATCAGGCTTTCTGATGGAAGATGTAGAAGTGTATAGATGTTATAAAGATCAGTAAAGTTCATCCAGAAACTGCACACAGCTGAGAGAGACTCCTAGAGGCACAATTAATTCACTTCTTGGGATAAATTACTCTGGGGATCAAAACTTCTCTGTGCAAAGTAGCAAACTATTGAACCCAAAGCACTGGGATCTAGCAGAGCTGTTGTACATTATCCTTGAGATGAAGATTTATGAACATATATAGAATAGTATCCTAATGTCAGTAATGCACATGAATTATTAAAAACTTGATTTTTGTTTAACGGACTATATGCATGCCCTTCTATTTTAAGAAAGGGTGAATTTAAATTACCTGTCTTCTGTTAACCACAGTGTTATTTTGCTTGCTTTTACTAAGCTAATGCATTTTGTTCTCTTCTTGAAAGTAAATAAAACTTATCTTTTCAATCTGCTTTTATGGGGAAGTTAGGCTATGCCTTTTAAGCACTCTTTTATAGACTGCTTTTGAACCACCTGTATTTCTGCTTTGTTAGCAACCAGCTAATCTCCTAACTCTAGATGAAGGATAGTAGAAAAAGAAAAAACTATGTAGTAGCAGGCATGCGTATACTGACAGCAATAGTAACTGAACTTTTTTAAAGTAAGCCTGTTTATAACCAGGTAGATTTGCACTGTTTTTGGTATACATTTGCTTTTAACCCGTACTTTATTTCTTGTTAATGAGTTTCAGAAGTTTGGAGAATTAGAACATCTTTGGCGAAAGATTTCTTGAAGCCTCCAAGGCGGGTATACTGTGGTACCAAAATTTACAGACATTGGATGTTTAATTTCTTTTTTCCAGTTTATTAAGTAGCCTGTCTAAAGAAATCATGTGGAAAAGTAGAACCCCAAATAAAACTGTCTTTCCTATGGACTGGTTTCTTGACCCACCTCTTTAAGACTGTTTTGCAAAAGAAGATTAATCCAAACTGGAAACTGGATATGGTTAGAAATAGCATTCATATGGAAAAAGATGTCTGTCTGCCATCTTACATTTTCAGCTACAGAAATTAAATGGCAAGCTTTGTCATAGCAGCACTTCTTTTTCTGTCCACTGTCAGCCTCTAGGAGTGCAGTTCAATACAGCTAGCTTGTACATATGTTGATAAACTTTTGGAGTTCAACATTCTTAATTATTTCTTGGCTTGTATATTATGCAGCAAAAATGAAATCTGAATAAGAGTGTTTTATATCTTGTTGGAGACTGGAAAAACTAGAAAATAGAAGCTAGAACAAAGGACAATTTAGTAAGATCATTCTTCTATTCATGTGTTTTCAGTTAGTTCCCATAATTTGCAGTAGATAACGTTGTAGTAATCATTAGAATTTGAGTCATTTTTAAAGTTTTCTTAAGTAAAATGATATTTTAAATCTGGTTACTATCCCAGTGGGACTGGATTTATATTTTAAAAAACGCTAACAAAGATTTTGTTTTATATCACAAACTCTGATTTGAATGTGTCATATGCATGAACAATAGACATTTTAAAATGTAACTCATGCTATAACAGAAATGTAAAGATGCCAAAAACAAAGTTACTCCTTTTCAGTCACTGCTTAAGTAATTTTCATGTCTGCTTGTTTTTCCTTAGGTATAGTACACCAGAAATGTTTAACACAACAATTGATGCTTTCTGTAAATGTCTTTGATTGTAGCCTATCAAAACTTTGAGTGTTATAGAGCACTGGAATAAACTGCCCAGAGAAATTCTGGATTTTGTTTTTTTTCTGGAGATTGTAACCACCCATCTGGATGCTTTCCTGTGTGACCTATTCTAGGCAACTGCTTTAGTAGGGAGATTGGAGTAGATGATCTCCAGAGGTTCTTTTGAACTCCTATATTTCCGTGGTTTTGTGAAAACAGATGAGTACAGCATTTAGGTTGTTAAGTTTACTGTGTGAATTGAGAACATCTGAGACATATTAAAAATTTTAAGTTGTGACTTAATTTAAATAGTTAGCAGTGAGACATTCTGCTAATGTGGCAAATGCTTAAATATAATTGAGAGCCCAGAATATTCAGATGTAGTTAAATTTTGGGATGCACTTTGCAGTTGCAATGATGTAAAATTAAGAAAATATTTTGTGTTTTTATTTGAGAATCGATTACAAAATACTGTATTGCTCTTACATTAATTTGGTGTCTATTCCAAGTCTCATTTGCTGTTCCCCTGGGGATGCATAAAACTGACTGGAAGAATAACATGATCATATAACTACATTCACTGAACAGGTAACATCAATTAAATGCAAGGTTATAAAAACATTTTTAAAAATCAAACCTCAGTTTCAGTACATGATAGAAAGAAAAATACTGGTACTGGTAGAAATGGAAACAATTAATTTAATCACTCTGTAATTACTTGTTTAACCACTTCAAAAAATATTCCTTATAAGGCATTCACTTAATATCATTCATTGGTTACTTTATTCATTTACTCAGCATAATTAAGTCTCCTGAAATGAATGTATTTGCAAAGATTCTCTATCCTTTTATCAGAGCATTGAGATGTCTCAGTTAAATCTTAAGAAAAATGAAAGACTTGTCATAAGGATTAGCTTATTCGAAGGCAACTTTGTGTTTATAGCTCATTATCTGTCTGAATTGATACTGATGCTGACTAGAAAGTTCCTGGCCCCTGTTTAAGTTCAACTGAATAATTAGTGGGTTATGTAAGAACTCCAATGGCATTGTTTCTGTTCTGAAGGTGTCTGTGGTTTTGTTTCTTGCTTGCATTTTGTTTCTGTTTTGGTTTGTTTTCCTCTTCTTCCAAGAAAGCAAAGAATCTCTCATTAATCTTCAGAACATTAATTCTAAAATAAAGCTGCATAGCCCATGCTAACTATCTGGAGGACTATGCCAATATAAAGTTTCAAGAAGCATAAGCTGCCAGTGAGAGACACAGAGGGAGTACACTGTGATAATAAGATGGTCAAGGTAACTACGTCAAACTGGCTATCTAAATATAAATTCTGTTCCCTTCACAAAGATAGTACAAAGGAGTGATACGATCATTAATCTTGGATGTAGCCTTTTGAATGAATGCAAATAACTGAAGTTGCAAAAGTAACATTACACACATCTGTCTATCCTCTTCCTTATCTGAAAGGACAGCACAGTTATTAAAGCAATTTTTGATTATTTTTCTACTCCTCACAAGCCATCAAAACAGGTTCATCATTTGTAGTAGTTAGTAGAAGTCTCCTTATGCACATACAGAGCACACATTATAGCTCAGTATTTGTCGGAGACAATATTCTGATCACATTGTGGTCTTGGTTCTGGCCCTGTGTTCCTCCACGCATTTTAATTTAAGATCTGTAAGACAAGCAAAATCCATACAGTAAAATGGCTTTCAGTGGCCTCCTCCATGATCACACAGCTTTAATGTGGACTTCCTCTTGTTTCCAGGTCACTGGACTGTTCTCTCTGACACAATCTTTCCTGAAAATATTTGATTGTCAGCTGTTCTTTCCAATGCCCTTGGACTTTTCAGTTTTCCTAGCCACTTACCTATGTGCCATCTTGTTTGCAGTGCTTTGTGTTTCACACACTGTGATTCAAAGTTTAATTGAGTTACTAAAGAAAAAATAGTTGTGAATGGCTGGTATGGAGTAAATCTTCAAACTCCAACCTGCCATTTGGATAGTATGGCATGTGTTTCCATTCCTTCTGAACAGTATGAATAAGTTCTTTGCACATAAAATCTCTCCTAAAAATGAAGTAGAAAATCCATAATCATATGATGTAATGTATTAAAAAAATACAAAACCAACATAATTTTGTGATAAAGTAATCAAAAATCTTATTCACATGAAAATCTTTACTAATTTACACATGAAATTGAGATTAATGGCACTTTCACTTAATATAAAATATATTTAAAGGGAAAAATATTAAATATATGATAACTAACATTTTTTTAAATATATCTGTGACCCTATGCCTTTAAATATTGATTTGGTCAGTAACAAAAATATGTATGAACACAGTGAATAAATTGTATAGTCACGTAAGATTATTATCATTGTTACTTGAGGTAAGAGGTACTGTATCAATCAAAGATAGAATGTACGGTACTAAAAACAGTTCGGTGTTGATAGGTCACTAGTTTTTTTTTGTAATAATTGTGTGTGCAGAAACCTGAGTACTCTGTTTACGGAGTGAATCACAGTGAGTTATACTGTCATCCAAAATCTGGGAAGACAGCTCTCTAACTCCAGTGTGGTGTTAGAAAGCAACACTCCTTTATTCCTCACGATGTGCACCAGGTGACTTGACAAGTGCACCTTTTCAGTTTTCAGGTTCTATGTTTATGCAGTTAAGAAATACATAAGCAGTACATTGGCATACATGTTCATTCTTTTTCAAGGACTCATAGATATGTCTAAAGTCTCTTTGGGTATGCTCAGTGGTATTAGGGTGGGCAAGTGCCCACTCGCTTCTTCCCCATTTTTCACCATCTGCTTCAGCACTGAAAGCTTTGATTCATTTTCATTCTTTTTTTTTTTTTTTTTCAGTTTGGAAGATTTCCATTGTTTATTAGACCACAGTGAGCCACTTTCTAAAAAGGATGTATGTGAAACCCAAGGAAAGCATACTTGTATGTTTTGAGGCAAAAGATAAAAGTATTATATTGTGACTCCACTGCAAAATTATTGAGGAAAAACAAGACTGTTCAGCCACTGAAGCTGAAATTGAAGAATTACCACTTATGGATTCCTTTTGCTAAACTAATATATTGGTTTTAAACTAATGTACTAATCCCTACTGCTAAGCAAGCCAAACTATATCTATATTTTGCAAGATTTTGGCTACCAAAACATCAACAGAAGAGTGATGATGGTGTTAATATTGGTAGTATCTTTGGTTACAATGTACTACCAACAAACAAAAATGCTTTTAAAATGGTAGTGAGAGAAGAGGTTGCACTGGAAAAGAATAATTTATTTTGTAGTGTAACAGTTGGATGATACTTATAGGACATGGTCGTGCAAAATTGCCTTAAATTTAAGCTACATTCTGATAAGTACTATGTAAAATTACAAAATGTCCTAACATACTTTTTTGTGTTTCCATTTCTGAGTGTTAGATTGTGATGAATTTTTTTTTATTTTTTATTTTTTTTTCAGTTTTTAGAACTGAACTCAGTTGAAACTGTGTTTGCTTTGAATCTTTGAATTCAGACTTTAATCACAGTCATCACTGAGAAGGTTATTGCAGTCAGGAATGAACTGATTTTGATTGCTGTTTTTATGATACTATGAGCCTGGGAGTGAAAATCTTCTCTTAGTTCACAGATGAGGGACATCTCTTTTTATCTGCAAGCTCAAGAAAACCGTGCTATAAATCCAAGTATTTCATGGCAAAAACGATTTGTCTGTGCTTGTTTTCCCTTTCCTAGGACACCACTGAAAAGGAGTTTGAAATATTATAACAAAATTTCTTCAATTATTTTAGTTTTAGATAGTAACTTCCTTGTCCAGTGCTTTGCATTTATTTAATAGCTTACATTAAGAAACGTAACAATAAGCTATGTAGCTCAGAAGTTGTTCCAAGAACATTTTCTGAGTCTATGCTCTCAGTTCTGAAAAAACAGTGATAAAAACTGATAAAACAGTGTCAGGTATAAATAGAACTATAATGTTCTGAGTTTTACTTTGCATTTCACCCATCCTTTGGACATGAAAAGCTGCTATAATTCATTATCTTGGCAGAAGGAGTATTGTAGGGATGAAAAATGTTGTGATTTGAGGTAAGATAAATCAGAATTGAATTATATTATTGAAGGAAAGCCTTCAAGTTGAAAAAAAAAAAAGAGTCATTCTGCTATTAAAAAATATTACCAAAATTATAACTTCTAGGGAGCCATCATGAGACTTTAATTTAGCAAATCACAGAACTGAGGTATTGAGTCTGGGACATTAACACAATATTTAAAAAAGATAAATAATTCTTTGGTTGAGAGGAAGCAGTTCCTATTACTTCACAGATCAACAACTTAAGCTTTTTCCACTTTAGTTTATGAATTTTAAAGATGGCAGTACTTAGGGGGCCACAGTTTTCACAACTCTAGATATGTTTGCTGAATTCTATAGACCTGGAAAATTTCAAACAAAGAGACAATTAATTCTTATTTTTGTATATAAAAAAAAATAGAATACAACAAAAGAACTGTTTCGAGAATGGTGGGTGAATAATGCCAGTTCTTTGCCCTTAGGTTCTTAGTATAAAATGCAAACACAGTCTCTAAAATGTTTGTGATACATACAGCTAACAGAATTAGCATTGCAATGCTAGATCATTTTTTCTTGAATACAGGAAAAGGTCAAAATAATTCTTTTTATTGTACCACTTGGTCTTTAATGAATAGATGTTTCCTTCCTTTGAGGATTTAGTCCTACACTTTGACAAGAATTGAAACATGATGCACCATTTACTGTCTGAGATAAATGTGAAACACTTAACATTTAATTTGTATTAATTGATACTCTGCCAACAGTAAGAATGAAGTCGCATTCTTCCTTGAGAGAATTGCGAATGCTCTGTGCACTTTGATGAATTTGTGCTGTATCTTTGTAAGTAGAAAAGGCTTATGATGGTGACAGACAATATACCATTTCTTGGCAATTCTGATACATTGATGTCTTTCCATTGCTGCCTGTAACATTACAGAGAAAGTTAGCAAGTTATGTAATGACTTTCTCTGTGGTAATTGTTTTTTAACTTTATTCTTCTTTGGTGGTGGACTTATTCTTGAATGAAGTTGAATGCTTTATGCTTTCTTTTGCATGCAGGACCAGTATACTCTGAATTTTCTGAGCTTTCTGTTTTCAAGACACATTTGTCTGGGATGATAGTAACTCAGCATCTGCTGAGTAGAATCAGCTGGGCAGATTGTCAGAGGAGCTACAAGAAAAGGGATGATGTTATATGAATATTGCTTTGGAGATGGCTTTTGTTTAGGAAATGAGGATTCTTTGAGAATCACAGAGGAAGTCACCCAAGTTTATTCATTTCCTTATTTTGTGTTGAAACCTACAATTTCTTTCTTTCATTTTCATTCTCAAGAACAGTAAACCATTTTGCTGACATTATTCAGGGAGGAAAAATCCACTCCTATTTTCACCTGGGAAGATGGTAGCCCAAATATTTATTGTGACAAAGATGCTATTGATAGAAAATAATGTCTTACAAGGAGATAATAAATTTTCATTTTTCCAATGAAAAAATATAATGGTAACCCTATGGAATAATAAATTATAGTGCTGGTATATAAAGATTGTTGTCAAGAGTTTTAGGGAATTCCTAACAATGAGTAGATCTTACTTGAATAATGGGAAGAATCTTTTTGTAATACTCCGCAATTAGCTATAAATCTATAATTATATGTTTTCATACTTTTTACTTCTGAAGAAAATTTGTGTAGCCACTGGATAGCATTTCTTCAGAACAGTCTTTATAATGAATGGAAGATGCCAGGCATGAAACAAGCAACTAATTTTTTTCCCTGAGTTTTTTTTTTTTTTAAATGAGAACTGAAGAGTTTATTTGTAACTCATTTTCTTATATAAGCAGAGGCTCATGACTTTGCCCACATTTTCTTTAATGTGTAGGACTAAGACTGTGTTCTAGAGGAATTAGTTAGTTATTTGGTAAATGGAAAATGTGCCAGGAACATTTTCAGAAAAGGTTTCCCCTCTAGGGGATCTCAGGTGTCACCCTTCTAACGACAGTAACGACAATGGTATAGCATAAATATCCATGCTGACAGAGAGAAACCTTCTCAAGAACAGACACTTGACTCCAAGTGTTATGCACACAGCTTGCTCACATGAAAGTGTACCACTGTCTGTGCAAGTTTCCTGTATACCAGCACAGAGTGGACGAGTGAAAAATGGTGTCAAGTGGTCCAGTTAAAAAAAAAAAAAAGGTAGCAGGTATCTGAAGTCTGTCAAAAAAGAAATGTTCTTCCAGAAATCAAACTGGTTTTTAAACCTTCTTTGTGCACACTCCTGGTGATTTATCTTCCTGGACCCATGATACCAAATCCTTCAGCTTCTAGGCATTTGTGTTAGAGCAGATTTTATGCAAGATGAGAAGCTCATCATTTTGATATTTTTTTTTTCTTCTGAATGAGAACAAAAACTAGTTGCAAAATGGCAGTACTGCAACGTGGAAGGAACCTTACCCTGTGTATTTCTGCCAGTATTTTCTGGGAGGCTGACTTGTTTTCCTTACTGATTCTTTATGCAGTTTCAATGATTGCTACTTGCACTATCCTGATGACTTTCCACTGGTCTTGTGAAGCCACATCTGACTGCTTAGCCAAGAGTGTGCTGCATCTGTACTCGAGGACAGTGTCACTCTGGTGGATTGGTCAGAGGTGGCTGGGAACTTCATGGCTCAAAGATAAAACTGTGTTTCAGAAATTTCCACTGACGGTCCCTCATAGGAATTTGAATAAAGTCAAGTACTGATGGGAAGAAGCTTACCCAGTTTCCCAGACAAAGAGGAGGATGGGAAAGAGAGAGTGTTTAACAAAGGAACCTATTGTTGTGTGTTTCAAATGGGAGGAAGGAACGGTATTTTTCAGCTTGCCAAAACAGTTCTTCTTAGGACTACTACTCAGTAAGAATCCAATCCTGAGAACATCTTCAAAAATCTTTACCCCTGTAGCTATGAAAAGACTGTGTAACCTGTCAGTAAGTCAAGAATACATTTGGAATGGAATAAATTGTTTGGAACCTGATAAGTTATGAATGAAATAATGTATCTATCCGAAAGACTCGTTGGAGCAGATAGCACTTCGTTCGTTTACAACTTGATTCCAAGTGAAATGAATAAGTCCTAATGAAATCAATTGCTCTTTGATCTATTGTAGAAATTTAGGTGATATAGGATGTTTGTTTAGCAATTGGAATCAGTACATTAGTTCAAGGACCAGTACATTAATTTAGCAAAGGGAATCAATGAGTGCTACTTCTAACACTTTCCATTTCAGCTTTGCTTGGTGTGTGAACAGCCTTGTTTCTCTCAAAAACAAACAAACAAACAAACAAACAAAAAACAAAAAAAAACTTTTTTCTATTTCTTGATGTCTGGAAATGGTGGGGGAAGATTTTATGCATAGTCTGCTTAAGAGCATATGAGTGTATTCATCCAGTTGGCCATGTCAGAAACATCTGAGATTATTTTTAGGAGACAGGATCTCTGGTGAAGAAATTTTTAATTTGAGATTGCAACCGCAGGCATTCTGCAAACAGGAGCGTATTTATGGGAACACCATTACAGCTTTTATACTTTATGCCACAAACTTACACCCTGCCCTGTTTTCCCACTGGCTGGGTATTCCAGGTCCACAATCTTACTAGATTTACATTAGTTAATTACATTCTGACACTTGTTAATTCATATTCTACCTTGTGCCATTTGTAAATTATATTCTGATTCTTACTCTATTTTGCCACCAGCCAGTCCTATCCTATTGTTTCCAAGATGTCTCTTCTTATCGTATTTACATGGTGATTCTCTCCGAGGTCTCTTCTGTTCTGTCCAGCAAGAAGAAATATATTTCTTGATATATTTCTGGGATATTTCTTTTGTTAAACAAAGAGCACCGGGGAGGGGTGTCAGGTCTTCCTGAGGCCCCTTCAGACAGGCAAGTTCCAACTTGCCTTCACTTCCTTGGCTGTGTCATATGACAAAATATTACATATATATTCATACTTGCTAAACGTAAATTGTTACTAGATATACTTGTATACTGTTAATCAATTTTCAAACTTTATTTCTGTGATGCTAGATGGCCACAGAGACCATGAACTAAATTCTTATCTTGTTCTTCTGCATAAACAACATTCTATTCCCACAGCCAGATACTTATTTCTCTGTAGTGAACCTTGCAAATTCTTTAAAATGAAATAGAGCTTCAGGCTCAATAATCCTGTTTATTAATCAAACTGAGTATGTTACATCTATCCATGGATATTTCTGTGCTAAGTGAATTGTGGTGACCTTAACTGACTGACAAAAATGTTTAGGAAAGCATAACTAAGGAAGAAGATAATGGAAGCAGTAAGAAAATGTATAAATTGGAGTTTGAGCAGAATGATTCTCTAAACAGAGAATAACTAAGCCATTTGATGACATTGTGTTAGAGTTAGGGTATAAAACAGTATAAAAAGCTGTATAAAACTATATAAAAACAGTACAGGAAGCGCAAAGAGTTGTGGTGGTTTTAGATAAAAGCTGAATGATTTCTTGGTTTTCCTGAATGTCTGTTTAAATGGGTATAATCTGTAGCTTTGATTTGTTTTAACATTCACATGCTTCAACTTACATCAGGTTTTGTCTAAAGAATTTCCCTTGTAAAAATTCAACAATGTAACTATATTTTGCAAATTGAAAAGAATATCTGAAAGATTTAATACATAATAGTTTGCTGATTCAAAGTGGTTTTCCTTCAGAAATATTTTTTGAATTTTATTTTAAAAGTAATGGTTATGAAGGCTTATAAAAAATAATATTTGCCATTTGCTTAACAATACCGGATAACTGCTAATTCAGAGGAGGTATGAAAGTGTTTTCTTAACAGGGCTTTTGATACAGGTAGAGAATAGAAAAATATATTCTCTCAAAATCACCTTAATAAATGATCTTTAATAACCAGATAATCTTTAGAGAGAATAGTGCCATGGTGTCATACTTTCATTTGCTGCCTTGGTGGTCTTTAGGTAAAAAAAGATTTGTCACTGATATAGCATGCACTAATAAAAAAAAGAGAAGGAAAACTTAAGCAGTACAACTCGTGTTCCAGCTATCACCTCTGAACTTTTACTTGATCACCAAATCTAGATTTTGACCAGGATTTGGTCCTTAAGAAAAATCCAGTTAGATTCAGTGAGCTGGGCTACATCTGGGCCTTAAAAAAGAAAAAGAAAAAAAAAAAAAAAAAAAAAGGGAGATAAAAAAATAGTTAAAGCATGGCACCTCACAATGATAAAAGCTACTACCACTATGAGGGAAAAGTATGGCTAGGTTATTTTTGTCTTTACTTTGCCATTTTGAGGAGGGGTGGTAAGTGTTCAGAAGCAGGCTATGCAATGACCTTCCATTCTTGCAAGGTTAAAAGCAGACACTGAACGGTAGAGATCTGCCGAGGTCTTGTTCTGAGAGGCTTAAAAAGCATCTACCTTCATTTTGGATGTTTTCAGATCCTTTGTTACCTGTGCTGAGCTACAGACCTGTCTGTGGCTTAGGGAGCAGGGTAGCGCTAGAGGCAGTTCAAGTGCTACCTATCCAAGGGTTCCAGTTCCTTTAATTGCATTTTGAATGGCAGTGAACGTTTTATGAAAGACTTGCTGCTTGAACAAGACCCTTGGGAAGTGCTTCTTTGTTAACAAATATTTTATCTTTTGATGCTATAACCAGAGATCTGCACAATATGTATTTGGTTCACAATAGGATTTTACTCCAGGGAAGATAATGGACCTTTAACCTTCCATTTAGCTCTGCCTAGCATGCCTTAAGCACTCTAGTTTTCCTTCTCCTCCCACTCCTGTTGCCAATAACACGGTAACACAGTTGTTCTTCATATTGTTACTTAATTGGTGGAAGAGACAGTACTTTGTTTCTCACAAAAACCTAAGACTTCAGCCTGCTTTTTCTGACAGCATAGACCTTGACTCAGCATAGCCAAAATGCAGTTTTCCCTTTCTTCTTGCTGTTTTCTTTTTTTTTTTTTTTAAATCACAGTGGACATTATACGCATCTTCTACTGCTTAATTATTTTTAACTCAGGCTGGACTCAAACTGTCAGGTCATAATAGAATCAGTAGAAATTTAGTACTCGTTGGAATTTCTATAACAGTTCTTTTTTATTTTTCCTTTCTCATCTAAAATTTTTTGCTTAACCATTTTTGACGTATTTCCCCCCATATCTGTGTAATGTAAGGAAGCACACTTCAACCGTTGTTAGAATTAACCAATTTTTATCTGCCTGGTCACCTCCTCCCTCAATTCCTTTCTGAAATGATCTGCAGACTGATGTTTGCTGAACCAGGTTCAGAAAACAACACATTTGAAACTTCTTGTGCTTGTAGAAATTTCACAAACCGAAAATACAGCACTCTGTTTTCTGCTTTTTCCTGATTTTTAGACCACAACCTTTAACAGACAAGTTCTTTGAGGATTAAGAATGTCTACCAAACTTTTCTTTATCTGAGTACCGTAAAATTCACATCCTTTAATGTAAGTTAATTCATTTCTCGTGAAGAACAGAACGGTCTAATCTGTTGTATCATAGTAGTTAAATCTCAACACATTTAGCAAAGAAAATCATTTGTTTATCCAAAACCTCTTAGTGCCATTAACTTCAATCTCAGTGCTGAGAATCTCTCCCTAGTGTTTTAGTTTCAGTGCACTAATAATACTGATAAAAATAGTTACAATCATAGCCAAATGTATATTTAATATATCCATTCAAGAATGCTAGGAGTGTTTATATTGCATTTGTCTAAGTTTGAGATAAAATTCATGATCAGTAAAGTGCCCATGCTCAGTAAGATCTTGGCAGGTGATATATTTTATGCAGATATAAACGCCTATAAATTCATTCCTAGAAAGCTTCCTAATACAAAGGAATGATTGTATTGTTTTTAGCATTTATTTTATAGCAGCTTGGTAATACATACGTACCATTGCCATTGTGCTCAAACAACCAAACAGCTGGAAATCTCAACAGTTCACACTACTTTTTTTAACATTTCTTTTAAATCCACTTCATTCTATATCTTTTCTAAACATAGTTCATATTATGTACTTCGTACAGTTAAAGGTTTTCTGTAGTAATGTACAAACTGCACTCTTCTCAGATGTTAAAACTGTAGTTAAACAGGATTTGGAGATATTTCTTCTTGTTCGGTTTGATTTTCTTATTTGTAAATACGTAGGAATCTGTGAATATTTCATAAATTAGGGGAAAAATGATAAGTTCATGTTTTGGCATCTCGAGACCCTACTGTATGGCAACTGACAAGTCACAGCCTGAACCACTGATTGAGCACCTCGAGAAAAGACCTGGGAGAACAGGTGAAGGAAGGGATGGAATCAGGCTCAACTCCTCTTAGACCCCATTTAAGAGCTGACTGCTACTGAGGAAGGCTCTCTTGATGGAGATCTTTTCTTTGTGGAGTTTTTCCCTATGAGCTTTGATTCTTGGAGGTGGGTGAGATTTCCATTTTCTCCTTTCTTTGTAGCATCTTGTCATTTTTCTGGTCCAGTTGCTGTTATACCATTAAACTTACTGACTTGGAATTGCATGTTATTATTATTCTGGGACTGAAGATGGGTGTATAGCTTTTGCTTGAATCATTTAATATTCTGGATAATCTATGTTCATCCATCTGGGAAATATGAGAGCATATGTATTTATTTCAACCAGTAGACAGGGTAAAATAGAAATTAGTTTCTTATAAAATAATTAATATCATTTGTTTTCCCTTATTTCTTAATTATGAAAAGCAATATATAGTTTTTAAGATAATTTTTCAGTATTCCTTGGAATCTGAGCTAAATCATTCATCTCTAAATGCTATAAATCTTAGAACACTTTGGCTATTCTGATACTTACGTAAAGAATATTTTGTTCTGCAGCTGAATCTTATGTGGGGCATGAGTATAATGTCAAAGGAAGTTTCATACTACTGATCTGATCTGGTCTGATCTGAATTTCCAGATTTTCAAGTACTTTTGCCTTTGAGGTCTCTTTCCCATTCCTAAGGAGTATTTTCCTTATGTTAATGGAAGAATAAACATTTGATGGTGGTTTTATTTATATATTATTAGTTCTATGACTTGGGGGTGGACTACAGGTTAAATTAGTTGGATTGGATTAATCAACGGAGCCTGGGATAAGCCTAAGTTTAGCTAAGTCATCAGTGATAAATGCTATGAATTCATTGGGATTCACTGAAACCAAAGATTTCATATCCAGCAGGAGCTCATTTGTGTCAATGTGTATCTGTACAGTTAGATCTTTTTCCAGTTTATGAAGTGAGCGTGGGAGGTAGTAGTGCCAGAGCAATGTCAGGGTTTTGTTTTTGTTTTTTTTCCTCACGCACACTGCCAGTAAAAAAAAAATTTAGAAATTGTTCCTCAATTTCTTTGGAATTATCCTTTAATACAAAAAATCTGGTTTTCTTGTTTGTTCTAAAGTGAGGAACTACTTCTCACTGACTGCATTCCTCAATTTTATTTTTTTTGTTTGTTTGTTCTGCCTTGTACTGTACTCTTGAAATGCAGTGCTTAGAATAGAATGCAGTAATCATGGTCTTGCCACTTTCAAATAGAGTAGAACTGCACAGAATTCCACATTGAGTCTCCTGTATGTGTGGGATATCAAATACTTTGAACTACCACCTTCTCTGTTTTGCTCTCAATTGACAGAATCAAGAATGTAGACTTGAATGTATCTTAAACCCTAAGATAGCACCTTTGAAAACCAAAAATTAACATTAAATATTCTTAATTGTTTTCCACATTTTTGTACGAGTTTTATTGCACACTGCCTTTTTGTTTGTTTTTGTTTTTTGTTAGGTTTTTTTTTTTTTTGTTAGCGTTATAAAAGTTGTCTCAGTTTTATCAGTCAAAGTTTTCAGGTCATCTTTGTTTTTCTTCATAGCTTGAATTTTAAACTGGTTTTTAGTTTAAGCAAGGAGGGTTTGTGAGTCTGAAAAAAGGTTTGTAAAGGCTTGTAAAGAGTGCTGAGATTAGAATTACTGATTAGTTTGCCATTAAAGATTAACATGGGAACACATTCACTAAATACATTGGAGATACTAATTTTATTGAATGTGGTTGCTTATGCTTTATTCTGATTATCTCCTTAGTTAAAAAATGAATCATTAATTCAGTTATGTTTTTTAAATTATTATTTTCATAATCTGTTGGAATTAGTGTTTTTTTTTAACCAGCAAAATAATTTTGCTGTATTACTGTATTATCAGTGTGATAATCTTTGAAGTAGAAACATTTCTGTAACATTCTTTAAATGGGGACTTACACATTTTCCCCATCAAGCTCCTTTTTGTTGTCAATGAAGTCTGTCAATTCAGGCACTGAAAGTGTGGTGTAAAACTGGTACATAATTCAAGGCCTCATTTATCAGGTTTACTCCTTCAAAAGGGTTTCAAGCAGGTGCCTACAGGTGATTGTACTGCGAGTCATTGCTGTTACAGACTTAGGTGCTTGACCATAAGGTAGAAATGTTTGCCTTTCTTAATTTTTTTACTATCTGTTAAAATGAAGTTAACATTACCTCTGTAAGACTTGTAGATTTACAGGTGAGGAAACCTGAATACAATTTTCTTTCCCGTTTTAAGTATTTTGAAACATCACAGTTTTGCAGTGAGTCATCAGAACCCGAAATTGGAGTTAATATTTGTTCCTCTTTTTCAGGTTTTGTGTGGTTGTATATACAGGTTGAAATAATATGCTTTTCTTATTTAATGGACATAATAATAGACTTCTCATGTGATATGATGAGAAGAGAAAAGAGGTGCACTGAGAAAAGTGTCCTTGGATCCCTAGAATATATATGTCTAAAATTTAAAATAGTTAAAATTTTTTTAATAATGTCACTATTATCTTGCATTTTGGTTGTCTATTCATTGCTAGTGTTTCAGCTGTTACTGAATCGTGTTGATACTGTTGATGACATAGGGATTATGCCATTAATGTTTTTTGTTTGCAACAGCACTGTTTACCAGTAAGAACCTGGTAACGAACCATTGAAAACACACTCCAGTAGAAGAAGTAAATGTAAATATCTCTGTGAGTAAAATAAAATGCATTTTTAGCATTAGCTTCTGTGAAGTCTCTACTGTCTACAAGGGATCCTCTTTCAGTCTTTCTGAATGTACTACCATTAGGCTGCATTCAGGGGCAGAAATAAGAAGCAATACTGCATGCATTCCTGAATGTGAAAGTGGCTCTAATATTTCAGCACCTGCCATGCTATTTGAATAGCTGTGTCTCTCTGCAGGTGGGTCACTTACCTTGTCTTAGACCCTAGAACTTTAAAGAATAAAATTATTCTCCCAATTATTGAAGATGTCACTTCCAGGTAGCATAATTGTGTGAAAAATGCAGAATGGTCCAGTGATCATCTACCTTAATTTCGTTAAGGTATGTTTCCTGGAAATAAAGTGGTTTCCTGGAAGCAATTAATTAATCAATTGTCAACTATTAGTTCAATTTTATTAATTTTTCAACAGTGAGTGCATACTGTGTGGCAGTACATGTTACATGCATGTCTGGTTCAAAAGAAGACTTCAAAAATTCTTCCAAGAAAGACATTGAGAAATGTGTGCAGAAGTACCATTTCAACTTTCAGGAGTATTGATAATTTTGTCACCTGCTCCCAGACATAGCATTTGTTAATACTTAGAATACTTAGTTTTCAAGCATTTAATGATTTGTGCAGTGGGAAAAACTCAGCAGGACTGTTTTTGTGTTGTACAAAGATATTTGCTGAAATATCTCAATTTGATTTCCAGACATTTTGTACCAAAGAAAGTCTTAGTTTCATCAGAGCTACAAAACATGCAACTAATTAAATGATGTGGTTCTTGTCTTCATGCTAATTGCTAAAAGAGGAGTTATGTTGTTGTATGATGGCCAGATATGTTACTTAGTATATCTGAAGAACCGTACAGATTTTCTACAAAAGAGATATGCTGAATAGTAGAAATTTATTCATAGAATATAGTAACTCCAGACCCCCTATTTTAAATGTAATAATGAGAAATTTTCCATGGTAATGTCTCTAATGGGTTCAGTACTACCACAGAAAGAGGTTATAAAATCAGTTCAGAACACTAGTTTGGGTGAAACACTGAGAAAATCTATCTTGATTCTTGTAGAGTATCTAAAGCGCAGACAACCAATCCTGTTCTGTATCAAGTAAGTTATGATCTTTAGCCACTGTGGAAAATTGAGTCCCAATATACTTCTACCCAAACCTGTCAATTTCTTATAAGGACATTCAGGTATCACTGTTCTCCCCTATGTCACTGCATTGAATTTGACCTTGGCATATAAATTGTGCGTAATTCACTGAAGCAACACAAGGCTGGTAATTTTCAACTCTGTATTGGTGGAGTAAAAATTTATATTAAACTTTCTGGCTTTCAGGGAAAAGCTACTGTGTTCAAATAGTACTAAACTACTGTCATGATGTTGAAACCATGTAAGTGGAATGACTCTGACAGAAATAAATCAGATGAGCCTAGGACAAAAAAAAAAAAAAAAGGTACCGTAATAAAAACATGAATTCTGTATTTTTGAGAAATCATGATCATGCCTCAGGCATTCAGTTGAAACTCACTATTATAATTTATTATTAACCTACTCTAGTTTTCCTATCTATGACAGTACTTAGAAATAACTTCTACTACTTCCTTGATTCCATTTGGAAGCTTGTAGCAAGTGATAATTGTTCAATATATTTTCAAATTCCACCTATAGAATTGTAAAGAAAACTATTTGCTTCTGAATATTTATAAACATGGGGGAAATCACTATCTACCCTTGTAAGAAGTTGACAGGACAAGTGAAAGTGGTTTTAAACTAAGGGAAGGGAGATTTAGATTAGATGTTAGGGGGAAGGTTTTTAACTGAGTGAGTGGTGTGATGCTGGAACAGGTTGCCTGGAGAAGCTGTGAATGCACCATTCTTGGATGTGCTGAAGGCCAGATTGGGTGGGGCTCTGGGCAATCTCCCTATAGTAGCTGATCTAGTGGTTGGCTACACTTCCAACCCAAGCCATTCTATGATTCTTTCTATGCAAGCATCTAGGGATCTTAGATTTTAGAGCTGTTTGATGCAGCTCTTGTTGTTAGCACTAGCTTTAAGGACTTGATCCCAAAGCCTGTTGAAAAGGGAGATTTTGCATTAACTTAAGGGGGTTTTGGGTTATGATTCAAAGCACCCTTTTCAGCGTAGCGCGTACGATGTTATGAAGCAGGTGAGTAGGCTTAGTGAAGGTGAAAAATATGTCTTCCGTTACATAGAGCTCAGTTTTGGTGTTTTTTGTATTTTTGTTCTCATTGTGATTCTGTTTTGTGAATGGACCATGATATGTGCTTTTTGATTAGTGTTACGGAGGTAGGTCAAGAAGTTACTGCTTCCTTGCTTCTGCTGGAATTTGATGCTTATATAGATACTTTACAAGATGGAGCTTTGATCTATCTCAGTATGGCAAAAATATTTGTCTTGATACCCATACTTGTTACTTTCTTAGCCCAAATTCATGCATTCCTTTTCATGCCTCATCTCTCACAGGGGCATAGAAGATAAATCTCCAATCTGGAAGTTCTTTCTGCTTTCAATTATAAAACATTTTTTTTCAGCATAAAATACAAAGCTTTGATTAATAGAACAAACACTCAGAGTAAGTTTTTATGTTCAGTTCCCAACCATGGTGAAATCTAATGTACTGAGAAAATGACATATATATGCTCTCTAACTTGATATCTTTCTTGATAAGAGGTCAAATGCAATCGAATTTGTGCATAGGTTCTTATCTCTGGTCCCATGTGTCAGGACATTAGGTATGAAAACAAGAAACAAATGTGTTTTGTTGACATGGATACTCCATCACTGAAAGTGGAGGTAAAGCCTGCTTCATGACAGTTCATTTGTACGACTGTTTCATTTCAAAGCACAGAAAGAGTTGGTAAAAGAATAAGTGTTTTTTCCTGGGTAAGCATAAAAATTCAGTCCTCAATTGTGCTGCTTCTTCTTTGGTCTGTTTCCTAAGAATGAACATATATTTGGAATTAGTTTTACCATCATTAAGAAATGTTTTTTTTTTTATGACAAAGTTATAATTACTGGAATTAGAGGATTAATATGGATGTGTCATTTACAACATGTATACATTTTTCATGTTATCTGACTACAAAAAGCAGCCTTCAAATACTTATGTAAGTTTGTAAGGTATCAAATCAGATAGTACTGCTCTAAAAGAAAGCTCTGTTGAATTTAAATAAGTGGAAATTGTTTGCCAATAGTTCTGGGGTCCAAGCATTTAATTCACATCAAAACTTAGGTGATGGCTTGCTCTTGATTCAATCTTTCTACTTGAATTATCTTTATTTTTTTTTTAGTTTAAATCAGAACAGGAAATTTTCTTTCATCCAGTGGGATTTAATGAGCTAGAAAAATGTACTTTTAGATTACATCAAAAATTACTGCACTTAAAAAACAATTCAAGTAACTTACTACCTTTACTATCTATGTTGAAAGTTTGTGTATATTAAAAAGAATGTTCAAAATAGGTAATACATTTTTATTGTGTTGCAGTTAAATAATGAAGGCAGACAAATCTAGTGAGTGTTGTGACTTTAGCTTCAGTTGTAATGTGGCTGCTACTTTCTGAAGTAAGAAGGGTCACAAACATGTTAATTGAGGAAAGTTGGAAAAAAAATAGCAGGGTAGTATCAATAGGAAAAAAAAGTTGAATGAATAAACAGTAATAAAGAATAATTTATTGGTGTAGATTACAATATTTTGTTTTCCTTAGAATATAAAAATCAGTTATATTAGACAAAAATGATTTTTGCATCTTGATGATTTTTAGAATCTTGAACTCTATGGAGAGTTCAATCTGTGTCTTAAGCTGAACAGCTCCCAGACTCAGAGTAGTTAGTTGTGGTGGTTGTTAGTTTGATCCTTGCCGTTTTTTTTAGCCCAAGATAATACTCTTGGAAACTGTGCTCAGGAACAGCACTTATTCAAAGGCTGCCTATTTGAAGGACCATTGTTGTATATAGTTAGAGCACTGCTATTCTGTCTTTGGGGTTAAGTAGAAAAAAATGTTTAGCAAGGTGGCGAAGATAAGTTTGAATACAAGAGAGCTTCATTGATGTGCTACAACTATGGAAGCCTAGTCCTTGATAAGAAGTCATACTTTGTTTTTAATATCTACCTATCATTTTAATGCTATTTTGAGACAATTACAATTTTCAGGTTTTGTTTTCTTTCTCTTGGAATTCCTTTATGTATTCACATTTGGCTAAGCCAAAATTGGGAAGCTACGACCACAGCAATTTCTTTTTACAGAAGAGCACTGCTGTCCCAAGAAGTGCACTGGAATACCTTATTTATGTGGTGGTGGAAAGTAAACATTTACTACACCACTTCTTGGTTTTTATTCACCATGGTGATATATTTTAATCTGCTCGTTTCTCTTTCAGTGCTTTGTAAGCATTTGTGCTTTGAAAGTTACACTGAGAGAAGCACCTGTACTGTGTTGCTGGTTTTGTCTGAGAACAGACTTGAGCTACCAGTTGTCTGAATTAACGTACTGTTACTAATTTTTGAACACAAGTACATATTTAGACAAGGGCTAGACCATATATTAGAACAATGCTAAAGAGCCTTTCAACATCTGTGTTTCTCTCAAAAGTTCTTTGTGAATCTGCAAATGCATGTCCAAAAATGCCTTATGGCTTCACAGACTGTTGAACAAAAAAGTAGGCAAGTGGTTCATTCTGTGAGAGCTGCTATTGTGTATTAGGTAGTAGGCAACATATATCGATGTGCTAGCACAGGAGATTCAAGAAGTCAGCAGAGCTGCCACCTGAGGCAAGGACATTCAGAAACTTGTGATACAGATGTGTATTTAGGACATGTTACTTATTAGTACACTATTGGACCTATGCTTGATTAATAACAAAAAGCCCTATGTGACTGCAGTAACATTTAATGTTTTTCTGGATATCTTCTTTATAGTTATGATTGTTCAAAGTTTGGTCTTTTTAAATGTAAATTACTGAATTCTTCAGTAGAAATACCTCTTGCAGCCAAATCACGGTCACTTGTTTTTGTTGTGTTCTTTCCCCCCACACTAAAGCATGACATTTGAGATTGGATGAATTGAAATTTGAATTTGACGAATACTGGATAACAAAACCCTGCCAGAGCTGACATGGTTCTGTGACAAGAACCTCCCTGCTTTGTGCTAGCTGACCATGGTAACTGTGTTCCTGAGTATTGCATTTAATAGTGGGTTATGGAATGACATAATGATCAATGCTTTTTGAGAGTGGCAACTTTACAACTTTTCAATCTGAGAGGCCACTCAGTTGGTGGAGAAGATACTCTTCTGTTCTGAAACTGAAACAGAGCAGGCATTCTGGGGGAAATATTCCAGTTTGGACTATTCCATTTGGGAAACTATTCCTCTTACTATCAGATTATGACATCATTTTTACAGATGTTTTTGTTTGTGTTTGCTCTTTGGAAATCTGCATATGTTGAATCTGGAGAAGAATAGCAGTATTTTCAGTAAAGGAGTCCACTTTCTTGATCCTGTCAGTGGCAGTTGTACATTAGGGAAGTGGTTTGTGTTGCAAATCACGTTACAGGAAAATATGCTCCCCCAAATTTTTCTTTTTTTATTTTATTTTTTTATTTCTTAATGGTAATGAGATACAGGCAATATTGTTGAAGCTAAACTGAAAGACTTGATGGAGGCATAGAGCAGGAAGAGCAGATGAACGAAGCAGCTACAGTTTCACAATTTTGTGAAGATGTTCTGTAAGTTAAGCGTTAAGCTTGGGTCAGACATCTTTGTAGTGACTCATCAGTCATAATGCTTTGCAGTGTACTAGCATCGTGTTTGCTAACAAAGCTCTTCTGACAGCAATCAAGCCAAGGTGAACTCAGTAAGGATAGAAAGATGGCAATAAGCTGAAGATTAATTCACAGCGTAGTGTGTCAGACATGGGGATGAAATATTAGAATTCCCTCATAGACTGTGTATCTCCTATTAATTTTCTCTTACTATGATTTCAGAAAATGTAGGATTTTTTTTCTCTGAAACATATATTACAACTGAGAAGTGTATCAGACCTGCCTGGAATGGCTGGCACTATCATTTGGTTTGGAATAAAGCTTACTGCTACTCTTACATCAAACTTGACCATCTTACTGTTTCATTGTCATCTTTCTGACACATCTGTTCCTATCAATCTCCAGTCTGCTGGCGTATCAAGTTATCTTTGTCTTTGACAAACAAGTAGAATGACCAGGGCATGACTGTGCCACCTTCAGACAGTCGTGTGAGTGATAGTCTAAAGTGATTATCTTTGAAAGACTGTTCGCTGACAATACATGAAGGTAATTTCTTTCTAAGCATAGCATACCCTGAGAACTAATGTGGGCAGAATTAATGCTGGAATATACAAAAGTGGTTACAGAAATGCAAAGAAAAAAAGCAGAATAATCATCCTATGAAGTATAGAAATTTGGATCTCAGCAGTGCTTGTTCTTTGATTAAAGAGTTTCAAAATGCTGATAATATTGCAGAGATTAATTGATATTTTAATTAGACAAAAACAAATGAGCTACAGATGTTATTCTGTATGTGAGAAGTTTTGAAAAGACTTCTTTTATTCTTTATCTTTTACGGATTTCAGAGATACATGAAATCTATCAGTTGTCCCTAGGGAAATTTTCTAATTTTCAAGCAGTGTTTTCTTCTCTAGCCACCCTGCTTATTTGTCTTGAATATTAAACAAGTACCTCTCAAGGATTAT
Source organism: Odontophorus gujanensis (assembly GCA_013399175.1). Taxonomy (NCBI): domain Eukaryota; kingdom Metazoa; phylum Chordata; class Aves; order Galliformes; family Odontophoridae; genus Odontophorus; species Odontophorus gujanensis. The sequence goes on along the minus strand of VXAB01005927.1, from coordinate 11,082 downwards.
TACTCAGAAGCATTGGCTTGATCAAAACTGTCTAGACCACAATGATGTACAGTGTCTATCTTTGCAGAATTTATCTGGTTAATGCATTGCTTTTTCTGCTTTCATTTTATTGCTGTAGGTTTAACCCAATACATCTGTATTCAGATGGGTAGCTAATGAATGCTGAAAAGTAATGCAGTGCTGTCACAGAATTTCACAGTTGTTTATTTTTCCCTCTATATTGTAAAACTCAGGTGTAGCATTCATCATATTCTTTGCCACAAGATATCTTTTGACATAGAACAGCAACAGAATGCTATCCATAATGGGACTTCTTTCCGCTCCTTCTTTTGTCTTATGATTCTAGTGAAGTACTGCTTAAAGACAAGAGTCACTGCCTTATAAATTAGTTAGGCTGAGAAATTATCTGGACTAGTATAAAACTAGTCCAGATAAAGATATAGAACAGGACTACTCTAAACATTCTTGCCTTACTGACTGATGGCCTGGTTTGTGAGTTGAGAAGACCTGACTAGTTCATAAATGTAGCTCTTAATGTCTTAGTTTATGTAATCAAATTTGACCAGTGTGTTTGAGCAGAATGTGTATGTGCCACCAGAGAAATTGTGTGAGTATGAAGATATGCTAGTATCACAAGGATTAATCTTCTCTAAAATGATGTACTTGTGATACATAAAATATATTCTTTGTGTCACTGCGTGGTATTGCTATGAGCACTTTCACTGTCAATAGAAGTATGAGTCCTACTCTATTTCAAATAGAAAGATACTTAATTTCTCTTCTTGGCATTCTTTTCTCTTGCAAGAACCTAAAAGCATCATTCTTTTTTTTTTTTTAGGTGGCCATTACTTTTGCTGACTCCTTTGTGCTTGGTGTCCCTTTCTGTTCTTCAAGTGGAGACAGATGCAGCAGAAAAGAGCATATGGACCAACTGAGGAACTCTAGATTGCATTATCTGTTGCAACAGTGAAGAACAGTGACTGGGAGGTTAAATGGGGACTATGTCTGGTGTGCAAGAATAGTTGAGTAGCATAGGTGTATAGATAATTTTCATAGTGAAATACAGTGACAACTACAATATTTTAGTTATCCTGGAAATACTAAGGTTAAATGGAAATTAACTTTTATTGTTTCCTGGTGCTGTAAATGGACAGTACTAGTCTTGTGTTCACTACAGAAATGTCAGTGATAGTTTCCCATTAGTCTCCCTTGGCACAGACAATTCTTTCTGCTAAGCACTAGAGGGAACAGTTCATTGTTTACTGTCTGCTCAGTTCTTTTATATGCTATGTTTATTAACAAGAATACCAGAGACGGTGGAATCAAAGAATTGTTAAATTGTTAGCAAGAACTCCTTGAGATCATCTAGTTCAGCTCCTTCCTTCTTGGACCTGGGCAGCTGGAACAGGTTGGCCAGGGCCCTCTTTGGGAATGGAGACTCCACAGCCTCTATGGGCAACCTGTTCCAGAATTTGATTATTCATATGTTGTTCTTGTCTTGCCACTGGGCACCACTGAGAAGTTTGACTCCACCTTTTTTTCATTCTCCCTATGAGTGTCTATACACATTGATAAGATTCCTCTTGAACCTTCTATTTGCCTGCCTGAACAGCCCCAGCTCCCTTAGCCCTCTCTTAGCCTCTCTTATCTTAGAGATGCTTCAGTTTGTCCACCATCTTAGTAGCCCTGCAGGGCTTACTCTAGTAAATCCATGTCTATCTTGGTCTGGGGAGCNGCCTCTATGGGCAACCTGTTCCAGAATTTGATTATTCATATGTTGTTCTTGTCTTGCCACTGGGCACCACTGAGAAGTTTGACTCCACCTTTTTTTCATTCTCCCTATGAGTGTCTATACACATTGATAAGATTCCTCTTGAACCTTCTATTTGCCTGCCTGAACAGCCCCAGCTCCCTTAGCCCTCTCTTAGCCTCTCTTATCTTAGAGATGCTTCAGTTTGTCCACCATCTTAGTAGCCCTGCAGGGCTTACTCTAGTAAATCCATGTCTATCTTGGTCTGGGGAGCTCAACACTGCATCCAGTATTTGATGGCCTCAGTACCAATGAGTAGAGGCAAAGGATCACATCACTTCAGCTGCTGGCAGAGTTCTTCCTAACAGAAGATCACATGCTGCTCATCTTTTTTTCTTTTTTTTTTTTCTCCTGCAAGAGCACATTGCTGTCCGATAAGTGGCTTGCTGTGTACCAAGGTTCCAAGGTCATTCTCCACACAGCTGTTTTTTCCAACTGATCAGTGCTTGACATGTAATGATACCTGCAATTATTTCTCACTACGTGCAAGACTTCGCATGTCCTGTTTCTTCTTGCGGTTCTACCATCCACAGTTCTCCAGGTCCCTGTGAATGACAGCACAACCATCTGATATATCATCCACTCCTTCAATTTCATATAATCTGTATACTTACTGAGGAGGTACTGTCCCATCATCCAATTTTTAATGAAAATGTTGAATGATGTTGCCTTCAGTATTGATCCGTAGTTGAGATCAGCACTAGTGATTTGACTCCAGCTGGACTGTGTATCACTTACTGCAACTCCGGCATTTTTTTCTACTGCACTGTCCACATGTATATCTGTTTTGTCAGCTTGTCTTTGATTGTCTCTGAAGATCTTATAGGAAGCAGCATCAAAACCCACATTAAGGTCAAGATAAACAAAATCATCTGCTTTCTCCTTACCCATCAGGTTTGACACTTCATTCTAGAAGCATTCTAGAAGGCTACTGACAATGATGAAACATGATTTCCTCATCATAAATCCACATTCACTACTCCCGCTTGCCACCTTCTCATGTGTTTCAAAATGTTTTTTTAGGAGGATTTTGTCCATCATTTTCCCAAGGATGTGAGGTTGACATGCCTGTAGGTCCCATAATCTTACTTCTTGCCCTTCCTGAAGTGATGTTTGCTTTTTCTTTCAAGAATTCCTCCCAGCCACTAAGACCTTTCAGAAATACTTGGCAGTGGTCTTACAGTGACATCAACTAACTTCCTTGGCACTTACAAATGTAGCCTTTCTGGCAGGTGCATCTAGCACATTTAAGTGTTCTGTAACCTAGTCCTCTTCCAAAAAGGGTAAGTGCATTGGAATTGCCTGGTCACAGCCTGAACCAGTAACTGGTCACTTGAGTGACCAGAGTGGACGAGCCCAGACCTACTTATTTTCTCTCTCCCTCTCGGTGGTGCTTCTGAGAGTGCATATATGCTCAGAACCTGCATGGATTGCCACCCCCTGCCCCTCCCCNATCGCCTGGTCACAGCCTGAAACAGTATCTGAGTGACCGGAGCGGAGGAGTCCAGATCCACCCATCCTCTCTCCCTTTCGGTGGTGCTTCCAGCTGTGCTTCCGGGAGCACAGATATGGTCATAGCCAGTGCGGGTTGGTCCCCCCACCACCTTGCTCTCTTCCTTCCGGTGCACCACAGTTCCAATGAGAGGTGGCTGCATTCCTTAACCCAAATAGTTGCTGGGAGGGGTGAGTTAATTCCCCTTTCTCTGGTATCTTGTACTATAGTGCCTGTATCTCAAATAAAGGTTTTGTCATTGCTTTTGTTTACCTTACAGTAAGGCATACTTCAGGTATTTCCCCTGATCTAAGGGGTCTGGAATTCAATAAGGACAGTTTCACTTGTAAAGACTGAGTTAAAGAAGGCATAGAGTTACTTCAGTGTGTAATTTGTCACCACTTCCTTTGCTCCATTCAGCAGTGGGCCCAAAATTTCCATGGTTTTCCTTTTGCTGCTAATATACTTGTAAAAATGTTCTTGTTGCTCTATGCATCCCTTTCTAGATTCAACTCTAGGCTAGCTTTGGCTTTCCTAATGTTATCTCTGCAAGACCAAACAGCAATTTCTCCTTCATCACTTTAGGGTCCTGGACTCTGCTATCTCGTGAAGATGTGAAGGCTGCTCTGATAGTAATTTCTCAACCCAGTTGTTCCTTGTTTGTAAGTACAAAGTCCAGTGCAATATCTTTTTTTGCGTCTGTGGCCACCTGTGCAGGATATTTGTCATCAATGATCTTTAGTCATTCATGAGTCCATGAATGTCAATGAGTACAATTTTTTATGCATGGAGGAATTCCATGACACCTTTTTGCTTCATACACACTTCTGTGTCAGACACCACTTTGTCAGACTGCCCCGCAGCTACTGTCACTGAGCAACAAAAAGTAATGGAATAACAGCGGGAAGGTTCAACATCTACTGTCGTACTATCAACATCTGCCTTTGATGTTGTGGGCCAATCTAAGAAAATAGAAAGTGTTAATTTTGGAGCAACCCTTGTATATATGTGGTGCTATAGATGCATATGTAGAAGGGCAGAGCATACTGATATTTCATGATTACAAACAGTCTCTTTTCAGAACTGCAATATGCCTGAGGTTCTGTGGCCTGGGTGATAGTTTTTCTGAGGTGAAAAGGAAAGTCATTCATGGAGAGCTGCTACTTTTTCTTCCTAAAGTGAACACAAATCTCACTCTTTCATGATCATGAAACTGAAACTTCTATGCTTTTCTCTGCCTCCTTATAGCAGATTATGATGTATGTGAGGGAAAGTGTGTCATTCATGAGTAACTAAACAATCCTGTGAATCACGGTTGTGTGAGAAGAGATTGCACAGCTTCCTCACTTTGAAAGGTCATCGCATCATTTCTGTTGAGAGTATTTAAAAATCCTTACTGTCATCTAGGATCTGAATTCTCCTTGATTAAATGACTATTTCCTTTAGTTTCTGTGTGTTTGTGTAAACTATTTATTCACCTCATTCCCTCTGTGATTGCACGTTATCTGTTGTTACAGCTTAATATTTATGTATTTGTTCAATTTTCTAAATAAAATGACAAATACTTGATATAAATATATTCATAAATAGCTGTCTTCAGCCTATTCTTTGTTTACGTGCTTGTGTGATCTTCCTGTTCAAGTAATACTTTCTCTACTAGCTAATTTCATGTTTAAGATTTACGTACATGGAAAAAAACAGAAGTCACTTCTAGGAATTTCCTGAACTGTTCATTTGTCTGTGAATCCACCCAAAACACACAAGTATTTATATCAACAGAAAGTTCAACCACATTTGGGAGAGTGTGGATCAATAATATGTTATCAGAGTTCATGTAGGTTCATCATATATCTACAGCATTTTTCTCATCCAAATATGATTTTTTTTTATATTGATGTTAAGATCTAATTAAGGACTGAGAATGGATATGAACAGAGAGTGAGTTTTTTTTCTCACAATCCTTTATTTTTGAAGAATTGATTTGATTTGCGAGGGGGAGGAGGAAAATAATCAGCTATCTTTAGAAATTCATATATTTGTTCTATATCTCAGTGACTAGAGTGCTCTTCCGAAAGGAATTAAAGTCCTTTTTCAAAAACACCATCCTACAAAATCTTATTTTCTCCTTTGTCTTTGATAGGAAAATAATGCATATTTCATCTCCATAAAGGAAACTTTTGCTCCGTTTGTCCAGTTATCTTAGTTATCAAATGCCCTGTTAATTTTTTAATTTCTTTTATTTACATGCTCTTTCTGGAGAAATCTCTTGTTAATATTTAGTTATGAGGACACCTAATATTTCTGAAAGAACGGTGAATGCTTTTGCAGCTCGTTAAATACTCAGAATGAGATGCCTTGAAATGATTTTTTTCACTAAGTGTTAAATTCTATTGTCTAATAAATGGGCCAAAAAATTTCATTTGTTTATAGAGGACTCAAATGGATAATTGAATGCCAGCAGAGTTATACACTAATAAAATCTTGATTGTCACAGGTCACTATGAGACTTTACATAATTGTGTAGGATTCAAAACCTTTCAGCCTTGGTCTTCAGTGTGAAATTTCTCTATCAAGAAATAATGTTGTGGTTTCTTACCAGGAAAATGTATCGTTTTATGTGGTTTAATGATGCTTTTCTTAAGTGTCTGTGATGCTAAGGATACCAAATGGGCTGTTTTCAAAGAGGAAAGCTTTAAGAAGGGATCACCTTGGAAACTGCATAGAGTAACATTGGGATATTTCTGAACGGGTAGTCTTACAGGAACTACGCATGTAAGTGGTAATTAAGTTAAGCCATAGTGATCCTGGTTCCTTTAAGTAGAGGCATATCCTGCCAATTTGTCTGCTCTCCAGAACATACTAAACTAGAGTCTTTGGAGTATGCTGTGAGATTGTCTGATAGAGCTAATCTCTTTCAGCAGGACTAATTAGTGAGGCCATTCATGCAGCCATGGAAGGTTCTGTTCTGAGGCTTCTTCGCCAGAAGTGACTGTTTGGCAGTGCACTGTACAGATATAGATACAAGAGAAGGGAGTTGGAGTGTATCTGTACATATGCTGCTAATTTATTGAATGAAAAATAATGCTATTCCATGACATATAGGTGATGATGAAGGAAAGTTGGTCTTAGGTATTTATTAATTCTTTGTTGCTGAACAGATTGTAAAGTTTTCCTTTTGAACACTGCAGAATAAATTAAACACAACCCCTATTGCTAAAAATTTGTATTTCGTAATATTCTGCTCTAATGAAATACCTTATTTGAACACGTTGCATAATGTGTTCTTCCTGTTTTAGAGGTTCTGTTTGTTTCTCTTTAGTGTCTCTGTCGTAGGTGATCATTATATAACCATGAAGCTATTATTATTATTTTTATTAACTGTTTTTATTTACTGCTTTAATCAGCTTGATTGCAATTGAAGTGGCATGACTTTATGAAGGGAAGCAGTTCAGTAGGTGTTTATTCATTGCCTTTGAACTGAAAATGTTAAGGCACAGTACTTAGACATCAAGAAGACCTTTTAATTTTCATTATTAATTTGTTACAACAGTAGTTTACATAGTAATCTAGTGTAGAATACACACTAATAGTAGTATAGCATATAATTGTATAGGGCATATAATAAAGTATCTAATAACAGGTTATTTGATGTTAAGAAGCCATGGATAATTGAAGTACAGTGAGAAGTGGAGCTTAGTACTTAAGTTCCCATGATTTGGACAAATAAGGAAACGTATACTATATATTTATAAAAACAAACAAACAAATAAACAATCATAAAACACAGGATTATAAAACTAAGGCTTCCTTTATTATTTTTTAAACTTCCCCTGTGGAAATAAATTATATATAAAAAAGCAACTATTATTTTATATACTGATTTGATTTCCAAGTTGTCTTATTAAAAACTGGTACATCAGACAGGTTAAGACGTGTTTTGTCAGTACACTGCTCCGTCTAGACATTGAATTATATTTCACCTTCACAGAATTTGATGAGGAAAAAGTACTTACTGATGTCTAAACACCTGATTCCATAATTGTTATGAATGAACCATTATTATAATATTCTTTAAGGTGGACAAACAATTTTATTTAGAAATCGTTTTTAAATTTAGATTTTACTAATACCAAATTTAATGTTTTGCCATTCAGTTACTTATGTGTTGATATTTAAAGAGAGCCGTTATAAGCTATACTGCTGTTGTAGTGTACCTAAATGTTCATCCATTTGTTTCTAAAACCTTAACGCATCATAACAATTACTGAGGATGACATTACTACCATTGACTGTAGTCAAAGCTATTCAGTATCTGCCATGGTAAGAGTATGCTTTCAGTCATTTGGACCTTTTCCAGTCTCTACATATTTTCATTTTAATATTGCTTACCAGGCATATGTTTCTGCTAGTGTCTGTGTTTTATTATATTATCTAGGGAAAATTGTGTATTTGTGTTATTGATCATTATTCTCCTTGTAGCAGGTAAACTTTTCAAGTTCTATTTAAGGTCTTCTGGTTGTGGAAATTATGTGTGCAGATTGTTATAGTCTTGTATCTTTATACTGAACTAGATATCTTTCGAAGTCCCTTCCAGTCCTTGTCATTCTGTAATTCTGTGATCATCAAGAAATCTTTCAAGAACAAAAATGTGGTAAGGAGATATATTGGCTGCCAAGGTGTTCCCTGCATATTGCTGGAGATTTTCAGATATCTACAGTTAAAGAAAACATGGCCTTCTCTGAAGTACTCTGAGGATAATAGAAGATCAAGGTGTTAAGGAGCAATGGAGAATCATGGTAAGACAAGAAAAGGATTAGAAATGGAGCATCATTGCAGAAGTTCCCAGTACGTCTGGTCTAAGGCAGTAAGCAGTCAGTCATCAGAAGCTGAGATGGATTTCATTGTTTGCTGATTTTCAGATAGCTACTCTCTTGCAGGCAGTGAAGGTTACTGATCACAAAAGAAGGCATCTGCTCTCCTAACCTCGACTAACAGTGGAGAGAGTGTTTAATGTACATGGTGGGAAGATAGCAAGCAGAAAGGCATAAACTACTTCTTTGTCTCCTAGCTCCAGGAGAGCAGAAAGCTGAGGACAAGCAGATTCGGGCAGCTAGAGTCTAGAAAGCTAAAAGAGGGAAAGGAACATCTATCGGAAGCTATCAGCTTAGTTCCAGGGTAGATCACAAAATTGGAAAAGGAAGGAGAAACAGCATCAGAGGACTTTCTTGAGGTGAATAGTAGTAATAAAATACCACCATGATCTTGCCTTCTACTTCACTTAGACTTTAACCTGAGCCCCAGCATACCATAGTTTCTCTGTTCCTGCATTGTCAACAGGCATCTGTGAAGTAAAGACTGGTGTGGAGTGTGTCATCCCTTAGCCAACGCTGACCTAGTAAGGGCATTTGTGATGCTAGCTCTCCAGGTAAGGGAGTAACTGCCATCTGTGTCTAGGATATAAGAATTTAAAACTCCTACTTGTATCAATGTAATATTGAAATAGGCAGAGAGAGTAGTAGCCTATTTGGAAGAAAAGACTGTAGAAAAGTAGAAAAGAATAGTCAAGGGAAAGCAGACAAAAGAAAATTATTTGAAATTTGAATGTAATAAGTCACTGAGATTTAATTTCTAATACTGTTGCTGAAATGTAACTTATATTGCATGTTTATAAGGTGCTTAGTTTACTCCGCTCTTCTCTCTTCTGGAATGAATAGATTACTTTATATTGTTTGGAAGGAAAATGGTTGACAAAGGAATGCCCTACTGTACATTCATTTTCAGGCACTCTTATTAGAGATCATTATCTAATTAATTTCCTGCTCTGTGATTGGATGTTATTTCTCTTCAGTTCTTAGTATTCTGTTGTCTAAATAGACAATATTTTTCAGAAGTACAATGTTCATTCAAGTTTTTATCTCTAGTCCTCATTTTTGTGCTTTAAATAAAGAGTATGTGCTCTTTAGTAGAGACTGAAGTGTAATTAAGTGCACTTGTACTTTGTGTTGGTGTTCACATAAACTATCACAAATTATTCTAACTGGGAATCAACAAACTGCGATAGTAAATAAAATTGTTACTACTTCAGAAGCATTTTTCAAAAACGTTTTCTTGAAGAAAAATTAAGACCCACTCATTGATGGCGGTTGCTCAGAATATCTGTATTCTTCATCACCTTCATTTAGGATTACAATTTTATTGCCCCTATGAGTTTTGAATTTAAGAAGTGTTGACCTAGCATTCTAATTTTGGACTCTTAGTTCAAAATTAGACAAAAGTAGTAATCTGATAGTGCCTTTTGAGTATGATCTCATCTGCTCTTACTTCTGTTGGACTACTGTAGCTACAAGTTTTGAGATCATTTTTACTTGAACATGTACTGCACCAATATTTACACTTTCACATCCACTGAATAACTGATCTTTAGCTGCCTAATTTATATTTATTCATTTTATAGGTATTCTAGTTTCTAGACGTTAAATTCCCTCCAAATTCACGATTAAATGAGTGTATAACAGGAATTGATGATTATGATTAAAGGCTAGAACTCTTCTGAATACTAGCCATAACTAAGATGTGTCAAACAAAACTCTAAATAGTATAGCACAGTTGGGAGGGATATAATTACTTTAACTGAACCACTATTTTTTGTGGCAATAACATTATTCTGTTCGTGATATGATTTAAGTATTTATATTAAAGTATTTTCCTTTCCTGGTATACATGCACTCTTTTATTTTTTCTCCTAAAATTATTTGCTACTAGTTCTCTAATAAACCACTCTGTTGACAAGTTCATTTGTGTGTCAACATCAGCTACTACTCATTGATGAGCTCTCTTAGTCACCAATAACCTTATTCTGGGCTTTGGATGGAGTCGACCGTCCGTATCCAAGCAATGTGCTGCTAGATTCATCAGTGTGATGTATTTTATGCTAAACAACTGTCACTCGTTTTATATTAATTGACAGTTTTTATTGCTAGTCTTCCTCTCTATCCTGCACATTATGAACAGTATTGTGTAAGGAGGTGAATTAGAAAGTTTTCATTTTTTTTTTTCTATATGCTAAGCACCAAATGGTTTACAACTTAAGCTGTACTAATTGATATATGCATGAATATTCTCATTATTTACAATCAAACAAAACACTTCAAGTTTTTTGCAGTAAGAAGATTGTGTTGCATCGACCAAACCTGCTTTTCACTATTTTTACCTTCAATAATGGCCTTCCTGTAGTAGCTAGAACCTCTGCTACTGTGGCTTCCCTTCTATAGTTGACGGTTATCATGAAAATGGAACTTTCTAGCTTTTTGGGAAGTTAATGAAATAATTTTTGCCTTTTTTTTTTTTTGTGTGTGTGTATGTGGGAAGAGTTTCTTTTCCCCCGACCTTTGTAGGAAAGGACCCATTAGCAGAAGTGTGGAAAGGATGCTAGCAAGGTAGTGGTGAGGGAGAATTTACTCAATTCTAGTATCAGAAGCTCATACTATGGGAAAAATCTTTCAAGTTTTCAGGCATGTAAGCTTTTGGTCCAAAAGGAATGGGAGCAGTATTATTTTCCGAACTGAAAAAGAAAGAGACTTAAGCATTCAATCTTAGTGTTTTGCAATTATTTCCTGGTAGGCCAGAGCAGTAATGTGAAAACTTCAGAACTAACTGGCAGTGTCTCAAAGGTTATTAGTCCACTTGTTGAGAAAGATCAATTGCATCACTGTCTGTTACAGGAAAAGGAGAAAGCAGTATAATTTTTTAACCTTGAAAACTGTAGGGGAACTGTTGAATC
>VXAB01005926.1:168933-198725 GCA_013399175.1 Odontophorus gujanensis | reverse complement strand
CAACGACTTCCACACCAACAAGCGCGTGTGCGAGGAGATCGCCATCATCCCCAGCAAGAAGCTGCGCAACAAGATCGCGGGGTGAGGCCCGGGGCGGCGGGACCTCCCGTGCTCGGCCCCGGCGCTCCCGGGGCCACCCCCGCGCGTGCGTGTTCCCCCGCCCCGTGACGCCGCCCGTCCCGCAGGTATGTCACCCACCTGATGAAGCGCATCCAGCGGGGCCCGGTCCGGGGTATCTCCATCAAACTGCAGGAGGAGGAGAGGGAGCGCCGGGACAACTACGTGCCCGAGGTGCGTCCGGCCGCGCTCACGCGGGTTCGGGGCGCGGGGCCGCGTCCTGAGCAGCGGTGCTTTGGGGGCACTGGAGGGGCTGGGTGCGGGGCGGAGACGGGGCAGCCCGGGGCCCGGCACGGCGTTCCGTCGGGCGTTGCGGGCTCTGTAGGCGGCCGGACGGCTCCGCCCTCCCTTTTCCCGGTGTAAAACGGGCTCGGTAACGATGTCTGCACACAGCGTGGCCTGAAGCCACCGTGCAGCGAGTGCCGCTGGAGGGCGGATCGCGCTGAGCAGCTGCTGCAGTTACCACCTCGGGGACCCTCTCTCTGCCCCGGGCTCTCTGAACCTGCATTCGAAAGTGATCGCGGTCTGGCGCGTGGCCCGGTCATTGATAGTGCAGGGAGAGGAATCTGAAAGCGTTTCCCGTGTTTGGTTGGGTCCGTGCTGTCCCTCTCAAACCCTGTAGCGTTCGGACATCGGCTTTGCTTCCCGATCTCCTGTAATGCTGTAATGCACAAAAGCAGCGTTCACTCTGATCGTTGTGCCCTTCAGCTCTCCCAGGTTGCTGGTGCTTGGTTTGCTTATTTGAAATCTGGGAAAGAAGATAGCTTTGTAGGCCGGGATGGGGTGATGAGCCCAGTGAAAGGGCTCGGGGTGGTTTCTCACCACTGCAGTGCTCTGCTCTGCTGTGTGTGGCAATAGGATGAGGGGAAATGGCCACAAACTGAAGCATAGGAAGTTCTGCATAAATGTGCATGGGAACTTCTTCCCAGTGCAGTGACGGAGCACTGGAGCTGCACACAGAGGTGGTGGAGTCTCCTTCTCTGGAGACACTCAGGGCACACCTGTATGCCTACCTGTGCAACCGGGGCTGGGGGCTGCTTTGGCAGGGAGTTGGACTCAGTGGTCTCTGGAGGTCCATTCCAACCCCTACAGTCCTGTGATTCTGGTGTCTGGGAGGGAGCAGCACTATGCACTCAGAGCCCCTAAGTGTTGGCTGTGATCACTGCCTGGGACAGGTCACAGCTCCTGAGCAGGGACGGAGCATTGGTGCTGCAGCGTGTGGGCTGAACATACTTGTTGCTTACAGGTGCATTGTAGCCTGTGGTGGAAGGGAGCACATAGGGATGGAGGTTTGGGTCTGGAGGGGAGATCTGTGAGGTGTTGTGGTCGGGTTCCTCCTGGCTTGCTCTGGTAGGGGCACTGGATTGGCTCCCCCTGCGGCACAGCCAAACCTCCACTGTCTTCTGTCCCCAGGTCTCTGCTCTTGATCAGGAGATCATCGAAGTGGACCCGGACACCAAGGAAATGCTGAAGCTTCTGGTGAGTAGTTTGAAGCACGCTGCTGCCTGGTGGAACCCAGCCCAGGTGGTGACCCCAGCGGTGCTCTGGGGCTGCTGGCAGCCTGGAGCATTCCATGCCTGTGTCAGGGAGGGCTCTGCCTTCTCCCTTGGTGGGGTCTGGACACACCGCTGACCCCGGGCTCTTTTCCAGGACTTCGGCAGCCTGTCCAACCTGCAGGTCACGCAGCCCACCGTGGGGATGAACTTCAAAACGCCACGAGGCGCTCTCTGAGGCACTCGTTATGTTGCTTTTACAATAAACGTGGGAAACCGACTCGGCCTGCTTGTTCTTTGACAGCACACCGCACCGAGGAGCGCAGGGCCGCATCTCCCTGTGTGCCGCATCTGAGCTGTCACAGCGTGAGGAGCACTTGACACCTCCGTGGTTGTTTGGGGGGTGAGGTGCAGAGCTGTCCCTTGGCAGTGTCCTTTCTGATGTTGGGGTGGTGGTGTGTGGCTGGGAGGGGGTGAGCATGGCGTGCCCTCAGTGCCTCCTGGCCTTGAGTGTGCAGCTCACTGGGTCGTGCTGTGCCAGAATAAAAGCTGCCTTTCTGACCACGTTTCTCACTTTCTGTGCTTAGGTGGATGAGAAAAGTCATATTTATTTATTTCTATAAGGGGATTGACCTGAGCCGAGCAGAGTGCTGTCTGGGGATGGAAGCCCACACAGAGACAGGCCCTGAAGCCCCCAGGAAGACCCCCCCATCTCCTACCATTGTCTGTGGGGAGGGCTGCATTTATTCTGCAACGCCCATCCTGCTATCCAGAGGATCCACCAATCCCTGCTGGGCTCTTCCAGCAGAGCAAGGCTTCTCAATCCATTTCCTTCCCTGTTTTTGTGTGGTCACCGGTAGTACTTGTGCTCAAGCCTGCAGTTTACATGGCTTTTGCTAAGGAGAACTTTGGGGCCCATGCTCAAAACCCACAGGGCTCCCTGGAGGCCCTGAGCCAAAGGCTCTTCTGAGGGAACGACTATTGGCAGCCACCAGACTGTGTGAAGTACCCCGCAGAAATAAAAAGGCAGAGGGTTTGTTCACTGGGGGATGCACCTGTATTTACACTACAGAATTTTCAATGGTTAGGAATAAAAATGCTGACAGAGAACACAGGCAGTGCACTGAGCTGTCTGCAGGATAAACCAAGCAGGGATGGCTGAGCTCCCTCAGCACAGGGATTTAACTCGGAATTTGCAGCTCAGTAATCACTGTGTAACTAAAACTATAACACAGAATGTGGACTGCCCACTGGAAGAACGCTCCATCTGCAGGAAGGCAAGGGCAAACGCGGGGGGCAACCCAGGTGCTGCTGATCAGAACTCAAAACTGTACCTGGCTGACTGCTGGTAGCACTCAGTTAAGGTTTTGCTGAGAACAGGCTCCCATTACTTAAGAGTTTTCTTCCTAGCTTTGGCATCGGAGCAGAGGCTGACTTCACTACGGACGCAGTAGGCCGCGTACCCCGCGGTGCCGGGGGTGAAATCGCGGAGCTCTCCGCTGTACCTCCTCATGTCGCGGGCGCAGGCGATGCCTGGGGACACAGCGCTGCTTTAATGCCCTGTGCGATTTTATCGGGTGAAATGGGAACTATGGAGGGTGGGAAGTGTTCAGGTGCAGCGCCAGCTGCGCCCTCAGTTACACTAAGGCTGGCTGTGCTCTCAGGAGTCTGTAATGACTGGGAATACGTATCAGCATTGAGGGACAATCTACAGGGGTGGACCTCTGTACCAGCATGATTCTGCACTGGTGATGGCACACACCGTGCAAATCATGACACTGAGCAACGAGCAGTGCAGAGCCATCAGAAACAGCAGTGTCAGTAAAACCCAGGACAATCTTTTAGGTGAATTTGAGCAGGTTTTGGGTCTGGCAGGTAGGTAGAGAGCAATCCCTGGGGGCAGGCCTGGCTCCATCGGCACCCACGGCCATTTCTAGGCTATCTTCCACTTCCCAGAGGCCTGCCCAAGCTGCACGTTACCTGTCACCATGTTTTTTATCAGGTAATCCTGAAGCGTGTGGCATGGAACCTCCCCCTGGCTGGACAGTCTTGAGTCCCTCTTTCCTTCGCTGCTGTGTTGGGAGAATTACGTGTTACTCTCTTAGTGCTGGCTAACTTCTAACAGGTGAGGACACCCCCTGCCATGGCCAGAAATACCTTTCAGATGAGTTCCATGCATCCTCCACAGCTCCTTGCTTGCAGTCCTTGCTCACTGTCTGTGGTTCATCAGACAGATTTTCTACAGGCTGTGATTATCAGTGCAGAGTTCATTTAAAACAGTGCACCATGCACAAGAAGGTTTTAAATCCACTAATACTTTTTGCTTGTAAAGTACTGAGAAATGACCTCAGGAAGACAGCATGCAGTGGGAACTCAGTGATTTGGAAAGAAAGGAGCACTGGAATCACAGAACGGCTCAGGTTGGAAGGGCCCCCCTAGCCCCGGCCCCGTGTGGGCTGCTTGCCCCCAGCTCAGGCTGCTCAGGGCCCACCTGTGGCCTTGGTGCCCCCAGGGATGGGGCACCCGCAGCTCTGGGCAGCAGTGCTAGAAGCTGACATTTCTCACGTACCTGTTCCATAAAGGTAACATCCATCTGTTCCCAAAGAAAACTACCAATTTTTCTCCTGATTTCTGCCGTGAGCAAAAAAAATGAGTGTAAAAGCAGCCCAGCAGCCAACTGAGATGGGGCACCAACTCCTCAGCCCCGGGAAGGAGGCAGTGCTCCCAGCACAAGGAAATTCCCCCCTTGGGGTTAGGGGAAGTGGCACTGCCCCTCACCTTCCTGCAGGCAGGCCGGGGGCAGCACGAAGTGCCCCAGAGCCATGGGCTGCTGCTTGGCAGCGCTGCTGTTTGCCCATGCCGAGAGGTAACAGGAATGGAACACTGTAGCTCTGCCATCCAGGTACTCCAGGCTCTCATGAATGCTGGCAAAGAAAAGGGGCAGTTTCTAAAGGTAAGCACAACTACAAGGCAAATGGAAGGAGCTTCGCCTCTGATCAGTCTGGAATCAGTGCTTGCACTCTGTTATTTCCTGGTTGTTTTTGATTGCCCCTTTTTGGCCTGTGGTTACCTCCCTGTTTTCCCCATAGCCCTGGGATGATGGCAGTTCGATTTCAGACCCCAGGCTTTTACAGCAAGTCCGTCCAATTGCAGGTGTCCTTTATCAGCTGGCTCTGTGCGGAGGACTTGCACAGCACTAAGTCTAGGCAGGTTTTATTTCTGCTGGTGTGAATGCAGACTGCTCTCCCACAAAGAGCTGTGCAGCAGCCGCACAACAGCGTCCCCACTGCCAGGCAACATCAGCATTAATGCCAGCATTGACATCAGCTGCACTTCACTGCCTTTTGCCCCCTACAAACCTCCAGCACACCATCAGCGAGCAGCAGAGAGGGCAAACCCTGAGTGGGGCACTAAGGGGAGACAGAGCCAACCTGCGGGTATCAGGGTGAGTGGCATCACTGCTGAAGAGGTATTCGGCATCCTGCCAGTGGGTGAGCAGCCCTCCACCAGCCACTGCGGGAGGAAGAGTGTGGTGAGGACGAAGGGGACACCCCTGCGTGCCCACATACATCCCCACAGTCCCCGTGTCTCCACACGGAAGCACAAGGGCACGCAGCCCACGGTGCCCTCACCCCTCAACACATCCCCACCCCGTTGTGTCCCTGTGCTCCAGTGTGTCCGTGTGCCGCAGTATGTCTGTGCGCCCCAGCTCACCCCCACACACACACCCCACGTCCACACAGCCCAACATCCCCACGCTATGCTGTGACTCCCACACTCCGGTGCGCCACCCTGTTCCATGTCCCCCCACCCCAAGACAGCCCCGTGAACCCCACTGCATCCCCAGGGCTCACCCCACAGCTGCTGGGGGCCAGGCTGGACGCTGCGGGAGAACCAGGCCCGGCGGCCCTCAAACATGGCGGCACGGAGGCTGAGGGCAGCGCGAGGCGGCGGGAAACGATGGGGGGAGAGGGGGGGAGGGGTGTGTGTGTGTGAGGGGGTGCCCTGAAAATCATCATTTGATCTTTTGGGGTAAAATGCGCGTACAATTCAGAGCAGGAAAGAGCTCCAACAGATCTATTTGGCAGTGCAGACACTGAGAGCTACGTGCCCAAATAAACCGAGACGGAATTACTGCTTTAAGTCAAAAGCATTTTAACACAAGCTGCAGCAACTGCTTATGGAGAACAGCTGTTACAGAGCAGGGTTCATTTATTTGTTGCCATTAATTACGTTCCTTTTCTGGCGGGTAGTTATGCATAAGTTTTGAAGCTGTGAATTTGCATTACAAATTGTCACAATTCCAACCCCGATCAGCTTGCTTTGCATCTCCCTCTATCCGAAGCAACAGGTCAGGGGATCTCCAGCAGCATCACCCCCGCCCTGCACACGCTTTTCCTCACATCGTAATCTCTCAGAGCCTTAATTGCAGTGAAGAAAGCTAGGATCACAGCCCACAGCTCAGACTGCTGCTGCTAACCCTAGGGGAGAACATCCTAAAGAAGAGTTTCATGGAGACACCTGCTCTTCGCCATCCTACCCAGAAGTGTGATGCAAAGAAAGGACAGAAGCTTAAGCTCATTTCAACTGGGAATGTGGAATTCAGACCTGCATGGGAGAGAGAAGATTGATATCAGTTGCTCTGTGCGTTGCTTCAATTGTAATTCTTTTTTAAGAACCTATTCTTCCAACGCAATCACTTTTTAGCTTTTGAGCCTTTCCCACCCCTCAGTATTGCAGGCTTTTGTGCTGCTAATCAAGAGCTCCCTTTTCCTTGCCTGGTCACATCACCTCTATTTTCTTCTGTCCCTGAACACCAACACTTCTCCCAGCCCTTGCAGGAACAGCTTGAAAGGATTTTTGAAAACAGATAAAGCACTCTGATCCTTCTGCACCTCAACGAGAGCGGATGGGTCCCCTCCTGCCTCATTTACAGAGCTCATGTGACTCATGACTCAGTCCAAAAGTGGTGCCCTCCCTGAACCAACTGGGAGAGCATTTCCCATAAGGCCTGGAAAA
Source organism: Odontophorus gujanensis (assembly GCA_013399175.1). Lineage (NCBI taxonomy): Eukaryota > Metazoa > Chordata > Aves > Galliformes > Odontophoridae > Odontophorus > Odontophorus gujanensis. The sequence continues at coordinate 192,096 of VXAB01005926.1, read as the reverse complement.
GGCTCAGCTTGCACAGTCAGTGTTTAACCAGCCTCAACCAGAGTTCTCAACAAAGGAGTTTCAGTTTCAAGCTGCGCTGTGATTCTTTCAGCTGTGCCACACATCTCGAGTTTTCTCCATCAGGGGTTAGGCTCGCTATTCACACCAAGCTGACAGCCATCTCCTGCCATGCCCACTGCAGGATAAACATCCTGCCTTCCCCGAGGCAAGGGGATTTCCAAGCAGGGGAACTTCCAGGTCCTGTGAAGCTGCTCCCTTGGCTGCTGGGGAGAAGCTGAAGGGGCAGTGGCAACTCAGATCAGCATCTGGCAGATGTGCCAGAAAGACCATGCTTTGCTCCAAGGCACTGCTTTCTTTCTGAAGGAAAACAGGGCTCTTGTAGGCTAGGTGTGTGTGAGAAATTGTTAAAATATCAAGCAGAAAGAGATTCAGAACAGCCCTACTACTCGTTAGTGGGAGCACAAGGGATTTTTCAGTCATTCACCTTGCTTGTTTACAGGGATCCCCCTTACCCACCAAGCACTGCATCACTCACCACGCTCATCCTGGGCACAGCTCAGTACTCAAAATCTGTGGAGACAAAGAACCAACGTCAGGGCCCAGAACATGGGCTCACAGCCATGGGCCGCCCACGAGGGGTTGGCAGCACCACATGGGGAGGATGTGGCCGTACCCCACTTGTAGATCTGCGGCTCCTTGAAGGTCTCATGCTCCACCTTGCAGGTGTACAAGGCGTTGCTGCTGGGTGTGAAGTCGGCGTACACCAGGCGCTGGAAGCTCCAGTCGTCGTTGAAGGACATGTCGGAGTACTGCACACCCTCCATGGGCACGCCGTCCTTCAGCAGCGTGATGGTGATCTTGGGTGGGTGGAAGCCCGCCACGAAGCAGTTGAGGACATTCTTGGTGCCCACAGAGGCAGGGTACCGGGAGTACACCTGCACCTTGGGCATCACTGCAGGGATGAAAGGCTGCTGAGCAGGGGCACCCCCGGACAGGGCACAATCCCAAAGAAGGGGACACCACGGCCCCAGAGAAGGGGAGGGGCACCACAGCCCTAAAGAAGGCGGACGGGACACAAAAGAAGGGGAGGGGACACCACGGCCCTAAAGAAAGGGGACACCACGACCCCAAAGAAGGGGAGGGGAAACTACGGCCCTAAAGAAAGGGGATGGGACCCCAAAGAAGGGGATACCACGGCCCCAAAGAAGGGGAGGGGAAGGGACCCTAAAGAAAGGGATACAACCCCAAAGAAGGGGATACCATGACCCCGCGCCCGCGCCCCCGCACAGCTCCAGCTCCAGCCCTGCCCCGCCCCAGCACTCACTGTTGGCCTGCACCAGCCCGAGCAGGGCCACCAGGGCCACCGCCACCGTCACCCTCCCCATGGCTCCGCCGTCCGCTCCGCAGACCTCGGGTAAATGGCCCCGCCCGCCCGCAGGGTGCTCGTTCACACCCGCCCGGCCCGCAGCCAATCGCGACGCGACATGCCCGCCGCGTCACCAGTCTCCAAGGAAAGACACGATGTAGAGGTTACTGAACCGGAGCGGAGCGGTCGACTGCGCCTGCGCACTGCAGGAGCGCCGCTTTCGCTTTCTCTTTCTTTTTCCCGACCGCGGGTGGGCGTGGCCTAACCCGGGGGGCGGTGGATGCGCAGACGCACCTCTTCGGCGGGCGGCGCCGTGCGGCACGGCGCATGCGCGGCAGCGACAGCGCGGGAAACCGTAAAAGGCGGCGGGCGGGGCAGCGCGGCCCCGTAGAGGGCGGCGGGGGTGGCGGGGCCGCGTCATGGCGGAGGGCGGCGAGCCCGTGGTGAGTGCCCGCCCCGCTCTGCCCTGGGGCTGTCCCCGCTGCCGCCGTGTTCGGTCTGGAGCCTGCCGGTGTCTCTGCTGCTCGTGCCTTTTTCCCCAGATCCTCGAGGACTACCTGCTGGCGGAGGATGCTCCTCTGCTGGAGGAGATGGCGGAGGAAGACGAGGAGCTCGACCTGTACAATGAGATGACGTTTGGGCTGGGTAAGGTCGGGGGGAGCCTGGACTTGGGGGTGACTGCCAGCACCTGGTGGGGTGAGGGTGGAGGAGGAGGTGAGGAAGGTGGTCCCCAGGAAGGAGCTGAGATGGGGGGTGGTGGCAACTGCCTGGGCGGCTGTATCCCCTCAGCGTGCTCTGCCTCTTCCTTCGAGATCGTGATTCCACTGAAGAGGATGCTGCTAAAACCCTGGTGCCTCCAGGGAGGAGCCTTGAGCTGGTGGAGCCTGAGGATCAACCCCAAGTGGCAGAGGGGCAGCCAACAGCAGAGGAGCAGGGAGAGCCCCAGGGTGAAGGTGGGATGGAGACAGAGGCTGAGCAGACGGGCTCTGAGGAGGAAGAGGAGGAAGAAGATGAAGAGCAGGGAGTCGAGGAACAGGAGGATGAGGAGGAGACCAACGACTTGGGAGACCCAGCAGTGATGAGAGCTGTACAGGGCAAGCCCACACTGGAGGTGATGCCCGGTTGGGGTGGGAGGGAACCTTGAGTGAAATCCCTGGGGTCCCTCAGTGCCCAAGCAGAGGTGGCGGCACAGTCCTGGTTTGCCTTTCATCCCCACACTGTAGGCTGTGTCCCATGAGAGGCAAGGGGAGGTTCTGGGAGGGGCCAAGGTCACACCCATGGTGCTTTTGTGAGTGTGTATCACTGTCTTCTTTGCTCTCAGAGCCAGGACTCAGCAGTGCTGGATAGCAGGATTGTCTCTGACTGGGCAGAATTTGACCAAGAGGACATGGTAAAAACATTCTGCCCGCGTTAGTGATAGGGGCTGAGTGTCTCCTGCCCCTCCTCTCCCTGTGCTGATCTCTGGTTGTCTTCTAGCTGGCAATGGACCCTATGGCATGGGGCTCCTGCCCCAGCAGCATCCCACCCCACCATATGCTAGAGGTGTGTCCTTGGGATGTTCCCATGTGTCCTCTGTTGTGGTGTGCAGTTAAGGCTCCATTTCTATCTTCTGCCATCTTCTCTTGCAGGACAAAGCCATCCTGCAGGTCCTGGAGAGGCCACCTGCTGCCACCAACATGGACCTTGACTTCCTCAGCTCTCCTGTGCGGAGGGGATATGTGGGCTCCCCCCGGCTCAAGTGCCCTGACTTCAGAGGGATGTCCCCCAAGTCTTTCCCCCAGCGCTTCCTCCAGCAGGTATAGGTTTTCAGAGACTCTTGTTTTCCCCTCCCTCTCCCTTCCCTGTTCCAGAAGCTGTCCTCAGCTCTGAGATGCTTCTATGTTTTACGTGTTCTACTACCAAACTGGGATTTGTGGCTGTGGCCATGTCGCTGATGTCTGGCTGGTCTCAGTAACATCTTCTTGTTTCTGCAGCAGCCTCCAATACCACGTTCCACATCCTCTCCTCGGCCCTTCCCACTGCCCCGCCGAGCCTCTCCTTTCTTTACTTCCAACCAGGTAAATGAGTGGGCTGTTGGGCACCACTAGCCTCACAAGTGTTGCTGTGTCCTGGAAGACACTTCAGAGCATGTCTCAGCATATCTCCCAAGTGGTAGCCTTTGTAGCTCAGTCTTATCCTGGACATTATTCTCTATCTTTGATGGGGACAGTTATAACTGTTGCTTCGTAAATACACTTATCCCGATGTTTCTGCACTGTGCCTGTTTGGTAGCATGTTGGAGCACCTTTGATGGACCTGGGCTGCATCAGGCAGCAGTATGACCCTTACCTTGTGCAGGGATGGGAGCATGGAATGTGGCTTTGGTAGAGCCCAACCATCCCTCCCAGGTGCCCTTGGAGGTGACAGTAGGGTGTCCTGGCACCTGACCAGTTTTCCCTTTCCAGTCCGCAGGGTACATGTCTCCAGCCCCTTTCAGTCCCCTGTCGCCCACCATTGGCACCCCGCCACGGCCTCTTTCCATGCACTTTGGCCCAGTGTCTCATTCTCTGGATCCTTCTGTCTTCTTCAGCCCCTCCACCAGCAGCCAGCTTAACCTCAGGTAGCAGGGATGGCAAGTGGGAAGCCTGCCTGGGTACAGGGGAGGGGGTGCTGCAGCCCCCATAGAAGCTGGTAGCATCGTGGGGATGGCTCAAGTGTGGTTGTGATAGTGAGGAGATGTCTGGGTGAGGTCAGGGTGGACAGCATGCTGTGGGCATGTCATCATCTATTGTCTGAAGGTCAAGGGAGCTTGTGGCCCTTGGGGCACTAAACCAAGACCTGTGTGAGTGGTGTCCCAGTGGGCTGGCAGAGATGCTCTGGAGCCACTGTATTGTCTTCAGTCATTGTCCTTTTGCAGCGTGCCCAGCCACCTCACCCAGCTGCACCCCCAGCACCAGCGCATCCTGACCCAGAGGCAGCAGCAGGGCGGGGCAGTGCAGAGGTACTGGGGGTCCCAGGGAACTTGGGGGTGCCTCAGGGGGCTCTGATTGCTCACAATAGGCTGTGGTCTTTCCTGTGACAGCGTCTCCCCCAAGAAGCTGTGGTCCCCTAAAGCTGACCCTTGTGCTGGGCTGATGACCTGCAAGGAGAAGGACTGGGTTGTCAAGGTGGAGATGATCCAGCTGCAGAGTGAGAACCTGGATGATGACTACTACTACCAGGTGAGCTGTGTCTGTTGGGTCCTATGGTCACCCAGCTCCTTGGAGCTACGCGTTTCCCACCTTAGGGAGCTGGGAGGTGAGGGGTCTTGGGACCCCTGTATGGGAATGAGGCAGAGGAACTTGGGCACTCCCATGTTGCTCTCCTGTCTGCCTGCAGACCTACTACCACAGGCTGGAGCACAAGCAGGCGGAGGAGGAGCTACTGGGTGGGCGCAACAAGCAGGAGCCCCCCAAGCTGGTGACGCCATTCATCCAGAAAGTGGAGACCTACAACTCTGGTGAGGGTCTGTTGCTGCGGTTGGGATATGGGATGGGGGACATGCTCTCATCACACTCCTGCTCTCCTTCCAGTGGTGCGCATTGCTGGCTCGCTGGGCCAGGTTGCTGTATCCACCTGCTACAGCCCTCGGCGGGCCATTGATGCTGTGCACCATGCCCTGGTGGAAGAGGTAGGTGAAGGAGGCACCAGGTTCCAAGCTTTCTTTCAGGTCTCGGAGAAGTTTAGGAGGAGTGATGGGTGCTACCCTGGCTCTGGGTGTTGGATGGGGTATGCAGTAGGGCTGGGTGTCACCTTTGTGGCATCAACAGAGGTGGGACGGGGCAGCCAGTGGTGGCTGTGGCCACTGTGCAGGGTTGGTCTTTGTCCTGAAGCCACTTTGATCCCCAGGGAGCAGCTGGCCCAGTGCTCTGCCGGCAGTGGTGTCTGGTGCTGGCTGTAACTGTGCCTTCCTTTCTCCCCTCCTGAAGGCTGCGGGGAGCCACCGGCTTCGAGCGCTGCACAGGATTGAGAGGGTGAGTGGCCCTGCTTTGTGGCATGCTGGGATGGAGCAGAGGCTTGTCCGAGAAGCTCTGAGGGGGAGGTCTGCCTGGGTGTGTGTGTCTTGGACATCCAGAAGATGCTCCAAGCTGGCCACTTATCCCTTGTCATTTCTTTAGCTGTTCGTGCAACTGCTGGAGGTGGAGGAGATGCAGCGGAAGATGTCCTCAGCCACAGAAGAGCAGGAGCACAAGGCCCAGGAAGTGGGACGCATCTATCAGGCCCTGAATATCAGAGTCTGCAGCAGTGAGGAGTAAGATTTGCTGTGCTGAAGTAGGGTGGGCAGCATGTCCTGGTCCTAGCTGTGTTCCCTGTAGTCATGGGATCCTGTCCTCTGCACGTCGCCCTTGTTTGTGGTGCCCCCATCTACAAGCCTTGTCCTCCTGGAGATGCAAGGGAGATGTTGATTCATCTCTTAAATAGGCAGAGGGGGTTTCAGGTCACTCAGGGTCTGTGCTAATTGGAGCCTTCGTCCCCAGGGAGGCAGAGGATGAGTTCCTGCAGGTCCTGTGTGTGCGAAAAGGCAAGAAGCTCACAGCACGGCTGCTGCCCCACCTGACCCCAGAGCAAGCAGAGAAGATCCTGCTGACCATCACCCACCACCTGCCCTTCCTCATGAAGAAGGATGTGACAGATGAGGCGAGCACCTCCAGCTGGGGCAGAGGGTGTTGGGTTGCTTTTTTTCTATCACTTTTCCTTGGGGCTATCTTGCTGGGTTCCAGCAAGACTGGGTGGATGGTTGGGTTGATGTGGGAAGAGGCCTATGGGAGGGCAGGCTCAGAGCTTTGCTTCCCCTGTTGAAGTGGAGAAGGAGGAAGGTCGCCAGGAAGTGTTAAGGCAGTTCTGGTGGCCATGTATCCATAGGATGTGCAGTGTGGCCCCTGCATCACCTCTAACCCCTGCAGGTGGGGTGCAGGCATCAGGGTAGGACTCAAGGATGGGGATGGGACTGCTGTGGGTCAATCAGTCTCAGATCCCTGTTCCTCCCCTCTGCCCTGCCCAGTCTCTCTCCCTGCTCTACAGCCCTTTGAATGAGGTGGTGGGCAGGATGACCTTCAGCAGGCTCATTGAGGTCCTGCAGGAGATGACCAGGACCCTGCCTGAGTCTGCTGAACTCCCACTCACTATGGCCTTGAAGAACCAGGTATGTTGGCATGTCCTCTATGCAAAAGGCATCACAGGTGGACAGACAGCCATGATGCTCTTCCTGGTGCATTCCCACAGTTTGGTATCTCCTTGCTCTACTCCCTGCTGAGCCATGGTGAGGGACTGTTGTCCTCTGAGACACCACTGGAGCCACACATTGGGGACTTTGAGACATGGTGAGGAAATGGGGCCATATAAGCAGGGCTGGGGTTGGCTGAGCAATGTGGCACTCACTGTCCCCTTGATGTCCCCAGGACAGACACAGTATTCCTGGTTGCTAGAGAGCTGTCACAAGTGCCCAAGGCTTTGCTGGTAGAGCCACTCTTTTTGCCCAGCAATCTCCTCTCGCTCTTCTGTCGCTACCTGGACAAGCAAACTGTCCACCACCTGGAGGCCAAGATGGAGTGAGTACTGCCTGGTGCTGCCCTGTATAGAGAGGGGATCTGTTGGGACCCAATCCCTGGGAGAGGAATGGTGGAGATGCAAGTCTGCAGAACCCTACTGTGCTGGAGGACACAAGTCCATGGAATAAGAACAGTTTGCCCCTGTGACGGTCCCTAGTGCCAGTACATCAGGCTTGCTTTGCTCGCTTTGACTTGAGCAGATCTGATGTGCTCTGGGTGCATCTCTCTGAGATTAATCGTAGTGGGGACAGAAAGCTGGGCAATACCTGCTGCAGCCTGACTGGGCAAGCTCTAGGGCACAGCTCCAGGTGGTGGCTGGGCAGGTAGGCTCCTGGTGTGTGCCACCAGTGTGGTGTGACAAGCCTGATGCTTCAACCTTGTTCCTTCCCCACAGGTGCACTCCACTGCTGTCGGAGGCTACCATGCCATGCTAGATCCTGAGGGCAGGGCAGGGCCTGATGCAAGGACTTTGAGTTTTGAAGCAACCACAACCTGGGTGCTGGGCACTTTGGGTGAGCCATGTGTTGGCTGGGGACACGGGTAACTTATTTTGGCCTCACACCCTGCGGCAGCGCTTGGCAGGTGCTGAGGCCACTCTGCATTTGGGGCGCTGGGAGCACCTGCAGGGGGTGAGTTTGTGTATAGCACTTGAAATAAAATAAAAAGGTGATTAACAAGTGCTTGCAGCTCCTGTGGGTGGCCTCTGCTGTGTGTGAGTGACCTGGCTGTAGTTGAGGCATTGCTGGAGCATGGGTCTAGAGGCTCGGACTGGGGATAGAGAGGATTCGAGAGTGCAGGAAAAAATAGGGAAAACCCAGAAGGAAGATAAAGAGGGATGAAGGAAAAGGCAATGATGAAAATGGATGTGGAAGAGTTGGGGTGTCAGAGCTTGTGTGGATCTGAGTGGCAGGGAGCTGAGCGGAGAATGGGGAAAGGTCTGTGCACATGGAGGGGACACACTGAGGTATCTGTGTGCACGGGAAGAGCAGTCTGAATGGGACAGTCTGAAGGCTGAGGACAAAGGCCCTCTTCCTGCTGAGGTCTTGTAGGTGTCATGATGGGACACCTCGATCATCATCTTTCAGTTATTTTAATACAGCCATTTCTGCCACAAGCTTCCCCCAGCTCTGCCTCTAGGACTGAGGGCTGAGTAGATCTAATGTGCCTAACCTAAGGGCTTTAGATATCTTGGTGGTGGCTGCCTGACTTCTAGCTGTACAGGGCCATTTCTCCTAATCTGCGGTGAAGAGATCATAGAATCACGAACTTTCTGGGCTTTGAGGCCAGACTGCTGCTGGCTCATTGCCCACTGCCATGCGCTGACACCCCAGGTCCTTTTTGGCAGGGCTGTGCTCCATCCTTACACCCCCAGCTTGTGCTGATAGCAGGGCTTTCACGGGCTGGGTACAGACCTTGGTGAGGTACTCCTGGGCGCACTGCAGCCTGTCTGGGTCCCTCTGGAGGACGTCTGTTCTGTGCATGTGGATTACTGGCACCGGTGTGCCAAAAATAGTTCATGACACCTGTATTTAAGCATCTGTCTGTTTATAGCACGTAGGGAAGTTGAAGGTGAAGACCCAAAAGCAGCTTTAAAGCTCTGATAAAGTTTCTGCCCCGTGTCAGAAGGGAGGATAGCAGCAAGGCCTTTGAGATAAGGACGGACAATGCTGTTTTCTGTTCCCAGCGGAGCAGAGCGCGGCCCGAGCGGGGGAGGTAACGAGGCACAGGGGCGGCTTGCAGTCACGCACAGCACCGCTCCCGCGAGCACCGTGCTCGGGGCAGGGCACGTTTCCCCGCGGCTCTGACTCAGCTCATCCCCTGCGCCGCGGGACGGCGGATAACGGCAGATAACGGCAGATAACGGCACGCACGTTGCCGCGCCCGCCGAGCCGCCCGGCGCCGCTCATTGGCTCCCCGTGCTGGCCGACGGCCGATCTCGCCCAATCGCGAGGCCTCGCCCGCCCTCGAGCCCCGCCTTCGCCTTTTAACCGACGGCGGTGACTTCCGGTCTCGCCTGTCGCGGGCGGAAGCGGCGGCGCGGAGATGGCGTCGGGCGGCGCCGGCGGCTCCCGCTCCCCCTCCCCGGGGCCGCGCCTGCCCCCGCCCTTCCCACCGTCCTGCGGCGACGGCGACGCCGCCGACAGCGACACGGAGGGGGAGGACATCTTCGCCGGCACCGTGAGTGGGGAGGGGGAGGCGGCGGGGCCCGGCGGGGCTTCCCGGGCCCGCCTCGCGCCGTGCTGAGGGGTGCTTGGGGCCCGCAGGCCCGTGCCGCCCGCAGGCCTTGGTGCGAATCGCGCCTTCCCGAGCAGAAAACGGTGCTGCTCGGCTAAAGCGGCTTATCGGGCGCTTAGCGAGGTTGTCAGAGCGGCTGTCATAACTAATGCTCGGTGCTCTGTCCTTGAGCGTTACCAAAACGCTCCTCGTGCAGCTGTGGGGATAGAGCCGTCAGCTCGGGCTCTGTCCCTGCGGTGAGCGCCGGGCTGGGGCCTGGGGAGTGACAGTGACCCTGTTGGTCATTGTGCCAGAGGTGCTGGGTGCCACTATGGGCTTCTCTGAAGGAGGCTGCAGTTCTCCTATAGCATCCTTACAACAGCAGGGCGTGGTACTTCTGTGTTCTTAGAAACCAAGGCAGACTGAGGACCCAGGGGCATATATCCCTCTTCAGCATTTGAGGCTTATTAGGGAGACTTCAGTACCCCCCTTACCTTGTCTGCAGAGAGCTTCTTATCGGCTTGGGGAGCTTACCCACACCTCCAGTGTGGGAGCAGAGGATCTGAGTGGCGTCACACACAGCTTACTGGTGGGAGTGCTTCTGTTTGCTGGGCTGTGAGTTGGAGGGCTGGGTGCCACTTGAGAAGCGAATTGCTGTGGGTCTGTGCTACCAGCAGCAGCATCCTGGCTTTCTCAAGGGGTCTCGTGTTGTTGGCATGCTCACCTGAGGCTCCCTGCTGCTGCTCACTTGACCTGAGTGGAGTGCTGCTGCTAGTGTGCAAACAGGAGGGCTGGGTCTCCTGGGGGTGTTGTGAGCTGTTGCAATCTGTGTACTCAACTAGGATTGCAAAGGGTGCTCTAAGGGAAGCAGCCTCTGGCCACTGTGCATGCTGGGTTTGTAGTAGTGACCCTGTGTGGCAGCATCTGGACCAGCATAAGCAACCGTGTTTGTGTCCTTTATATTGTTTTACAGAGCAAACCCCAAGCACCAAAAAGGGAATTGCTACTTCCTGTGAACAACAGCTCCAAAGAGAATGGGGTTCGTGTAGAGCAAGATGATCAGGACCTATTTGCAGGTGAGTCTGTATCTCTGAGCACTTACTGGTGCTTCCCGAACTCTAAGCTTGGAGTCACCTGTGTTCTGTGTGATGTGCCTGTGGTTAGGCTGCTTGTTCTGCACTATCACAACTCCTTATCTCTCAAGCTTGTGTTGTGCCCTGGGAGAACTGAGCAAGCACTTGTGATGTTTTTGGGAACATCCTGTAGCCTCCTCCAGGTCTCTCACTTAATCATGCAGCAGGATTAACTGCCTGGAAGCTGAAGAGGCCTGAAAATGAGCTTTTATTAAACTGCAAGGCCACAGTTGAAAGGCCTTTGTTCTCTAACTTTTCCTCCCTCTGTGCAGGTAGAGGAAGCATGTCTAGCTGTGATGTGGCTGTTCCCCAGGAACAGGGAATGTCACACCCCTCTGTGGAGGGAGTGAGGAGGGTTGGACCTTCCCCAGCAATCCTCTTCCTTGGCTGAGCGTGAGACCTCTGGCAGAGGCATCTGAAAGTCAGTTGTGGAGATATCTGGTAACAGGTGGAAACTTTGACTTCCTCTGGTTGATGAGTGTTTTGGGAAGGAGCCAGTCTATATGCAGTGTTAAAATCTGGTTTGTCTGTAGCTTTTTGTAATGTGCAGCTGCTGTTAGCACGCAGTAAGGAACTGCTGTCTGCCTCAAAGTTTCAATTAACAAAAATGTTTGGTGCCCTTACTGCAGCGAAGTTGTATGGAGCTGTGCTTAGTGCATACAGATGCCCTCTCTGTAGTTTTTTTTTAATGCTGATTAAGACTGTTGTTACTGCCTAGGTCCTGTGAGCCTCTCTGAAAATGCTGACATTTTTAGAAACCCAAAGTTGAGAAGCTGACCCTTGCCAACTTCTCTTGACAGATGCCACTGTAGAGTTGTCTCTAGACAGCACACAAAACAACCAGAAGAAGGAGCTGGCCAAAGCATCTAATCCTGTCCCCTCAATAGAAGTAGCTGCAAGCTCTTCTTCTAGAAACCCTCCAAAGAGCTATGAGGAGGTGAGAACTGCTCTCAGCTTTCCAACTTGCTGTGCTGGTTTGGGACTGTAATTGGCAGGAACCTGTCTGTTTACTCAGATACATACCTACATCTAATGATGTAATTAATGTAATTGGCACATTGGATGCCCTGGCTTTATCTTGGTCATCAGTCTGGGGCTTGAAGCAGAGCTCAGGTCGGCCTTGCTCTTGTGGGAGCGAGGTGGTGCAGGCTGCTTCCAGCGCTGGGAGTGAGCGGCTGATCTGAGGGTCTGAGCTCTGAGTTCTAGCACCCTCTGTTGCCACAGATGGAGGTAGGTGCTGCAACTGCTCTCGTGTGGGTTTAAAAAAAGTCTTCTGAGCGACTTGGGAGCGTGCAATACATAAGAGGAACTTGTGGTCTGGTTGCCAAGCCCATTCAGGCAGCGCTTGGCCTAATTCTGTGTCCTTTCCTGTTGAGAAATTAGTACTATTTTGGTGACAAGCAGAGTGCTCCTTTTCTGCCCTGAGCACCCTGAGATCACGAGGACTCGGCAGTACTGTCAGTGTCTCAGGCTGGCTCAAGCAGAGCAGTACAGAACTCGGGCAGGATACTGAACTGATTGGTGAACCGAGACGCTCTCACCTTCAGTTTTTTAAACGAGGCTGTGCGGGGCAGAGTGCTTTACCTTCACCTTACTAATGAGGAACTGTAATGCTTTCTGAGCAAGCCTGAAGCCTTGGTGGACTGTCGGAGGCACTACCACTGCTTTTGCTGCCTCTGTCCTTTAGTAAAGCAGGGTTTGGGCTGGGTCTGCCTGTTGCTGTCATAGTTCTCCATCCGTGTGTGTCTGCACAGTGTAACATGCCACCTGTTCAGTGTCTTCACCTGTTTCAGATCAGAACTGAAATAATGACATAAAAGAGCCCAGAGGAAACCATCTTGTGCAGAGCTGTGCTGAGGCTGGACTCAGCAGAATTTTGCCTGAGTGATGAGCAGTTTGTGCATTAGTCTGTGCAGATAGCATTACTGTAAAGACAAATCCCATCTGGGATGCTTGGAACTTGCAGCTTCAACACTAGTGTGAAGCCCAAGCGTTGCCTCTACCAGACTGAAATATCAAAGATGCCTTTGCAATAAGACAAGCACACTGTAGCATATGGAAGCCTGGATTCCTAGTTCTAACTTGCTGTCCTTATGTGCTTACTTCAAACAGCTGGAAGAAGAGGAACAGGAGGACAAATTTGAGTTGACTGTAGGAGTGAGTGACCCAGAGAAAGTTGGTGAGTTGTATGTAGCTGGCAGGGGAGAGGCAAAGCTGCCTTAACCTGAAATCAGATATGCTGTGGAACCTTCCCTGGCAGCTGTGGAGCAATGAGAAGCAAGAAGCTTTCTCTCTGTTGGAAGTGGGGATCAGAGCAACTTAGCTAGCCACAGGGCAGTCCAGAGAGAACCCATCTGATCCCGTCCAGCTTGTGGCTTCTGGAGCTGGAAGGTGCACCAGCTTCTAATCAGAGGTGCACTGGGGCAGTGTCTGACTTGTGAGGATGCCCTTTGCTTGGACTACCAGGTAAACCCTCCTCTTCCCAGACAAGGAGTTTCTGTATTAGCTGGAGAAAAGACTGGCTGTGATGTCCCAGAATCAAACCACAGGCAGCCAGGGGCCATCTGACTTGCATCCTCTGAATAGACTGCTTCATGTGCCACACAGCCGCTGAATTGTGACATGCTGAGCAGATGCGTGGAGTTAGCCCCACTGCTGTCAGCATAACAAACGTCTGATTGTCAGCGTTGGCTGCCTTGGGAAGGAAAAGGAGGGCTGAGCAGCCAGGTTGGGGAAGTGCCTGGTGGGCAGGGCTCCAGCGTCCTGCTGAATGATGCTGCCTCAGAGTCTGTGTGCAGACTCAGGGCTCAGATCAGAATCACCGAGGCATGCAAAGGTCAGGGGATTGCTGGAGCCCGGTGCTTTGCAGACACCAGAGCCTCCAGGTGATGGTGCAGAAGGCCAGTCTTGTGCTAACACTGTGGTTTTGCTTTCCACAGGGGATGGCATGAATGCATATGTAGCCTACAAAGTATCAACGCAGGTATGTCTAACTTGTCATTTTTTTTCCCCCATTCTAAGGCAGCTGGACTGGCCTTTCCTTTTCATGTCAAGGCAATGATGACCCAAATAGGTGGGAGGTCTGAATCTACATGGCTTCATGAAATATAATACCAGCTTACATATCAGAGGATGAGCCTAGCCTCTGAAATAGGTTTGTGTCTATTTGGAAGGAGAGCTTTTCAGCTGGTGTCTCTGCTCAGCATTGGAATGAGCAGCAGGAGAGAGGGGCTCTCCCTACCTGCTAGGGAGAGCCCCAGATGCTGTGTCTCTTGCTAATGGTTCTGCACTGGTGGTTGTTTCAGATGAAGTTCGCCTGCTTGCAACTCTTCCCGAAAAATCTCTTGTCAGGACCTGTTCTCTGGAGCTAGTCACAAGACATCAAGCTTTTCACAACTACTGCCCTGCTTTGGGGCCCATCTCTGTGCTCTTCTAAAAACCTTTCCTAGCTGTCTGTCTAGCAGCTGTTGGGCTACAGGCACTGCATCTTGCTATGCAAACCTGTGGGTGCATAGCAGGGACCCGGGAGATTTGTTAGCTGGTAGCTTTGCTCTGGAGACACAGTTGAAAGCTGCTGATGGCCCCTGCAGCCTAATGTGTAACCTGGCAGTGGTCCCTGTCCCTGTGAGGAGCAGGGATGGTGGGATTAGACAAAGGGCAGGTCTTAGCAGGCAGCCTGTGGGCTCAGTAATAGCTGCTCTGTTATTTAGTGGATTTACACCGCTGCTCAGCCCAAGGAGAGCTGCTGGGAGGAGATTTGCTGAAAGCATAGGCCAAAGCTTGCTCAGTTCGGTCTCATGTGTTCCACAAATCCCACAGAGCTCAGGATGTCCTGTTTCCATCTCCCAGAAGTGACGGTGTGCGTAGTACACGCCTGGGCAAGCTTCCCTGGGTGGGTTTGACCTGAGTCTCATTTCTTCCCCCAGACAAGCATGCCAATGTTCAGGAGCAAGCAGTTCTCAGTGAAAAGGAGGTTCAGTGACTTTCTGGGTCTCTATGAGAAGCTGTCGGAGAAGCATGCCCAAAATGGGTTCATCGTGCCTCCACCGCCAGAGAAGAGTCTCATAGGTGAGTGGTGGAGGAGCAGAGCGCTGCTCTAGATCTGGTCCTTCTGATTTGAGCCTTGTGCCCCAAAGATGGGCCTGCCTGCAACCTCCAAGCTGAGAGGGAAGCTGCAGAGCAGTCAGAGGAAGTAGGTGCATAATATAATGTGAGTTCTTTGATACAGTTGAGCCCTGCTGGTTCCCTCCTTGGAGCTCTGGGCTTCAAGCCTTGTTAGAGTTGATGAGTGGCTCCACATCCTCTTGGAGCAGAGTGAAATCACTGCACTGTCACTGGCTTGTTCTGTTCACTTGAGTCCAGACCTGTAACTGTTCTGGTCTCACTTGGCATTGCCTCTTTTCTGGGCGTAGATTTCTGCTAGATGTAGGTATAAGCAGATGTTAATTTTCCAAGTAGCTCTTCAAGCAAGGTCACGTTTCTCTCTTGTCACCCTGATAGTCTGTATGCTTTGTGACAGACCTTGCTACCATGTGCATTCAGTTTGAGGCCACTCATTAATTGCACCTACCTTCTGTGCTAGGAATGACCAAAGTGAAAGTTGGGAAAGAAGACTCCTCCTCTGCAGAGTTCCTAGAAAAGAGACGGGCTGCTCTAGAGAGGTACAGATCCCAACAGCTATCCCCTCACACCTGAACCAAGCAAGGGACCTCAGAAAGGTCAGACTGGCTGCAGTCTCCTCCCTACAGGAGAAAAGCAGTCTGCTTCTAGGCTTAGAGGGAACCTAGAGGCTGTTGAAGAATTGCAACTACAGAGTCGCTTTGGCTCTGAAACTGTCTTGTGCTTTCAAAAACTCTTGCTGGCCCTTGCCCAAATCTGGCTGAACTCTGACAAGGCAGGGAGAGAACTGATCTGTCTCAGGAGCCCCAAAATCTGGATGCTAAGTAGTGATACAAACAGGGTAGATCAGGTGAGAAACAACTCACTCTCTGTTGAACTATACAGCCTCCCCTTCTGACTGCTGTAGGTAGCAGCAGGATGCCATTTGCCTCCAGCTTCAGCCTCTGAAGTGTCATCATAAAAGGATGTAAGACTGAATCTTCATCAGTTATCAAGTAACCTTGGTATAGTGAATACTGGTGCAGGTGCAGACTTGTCTCACAGGAGTCCCCAGGGAGGGGGGACTCTTGGTGGGAGGATGAGAACATCTTGTTGGGTCTGACGTCAGCTCCCGAGCTGCTGTTTCCAAGCAGACAAGTGTATCACAGCTCACCTGTGTGTGCTGCAGCTCACCAAGGTGGCTTGGAGCCAGGCTTCCGTGGAGGTAACTAGCAGTGTGTTCCTCTCCCCAGGTACCTACAGAGAGTTGTCAGCCATCCAACTATGTTGCAGGACCCGGATGTCCGGGAGTTCTTGGAAAAGGAGGAGGTCAGTAGTGTGGACTAACATGGCTGCGAGTACCTGGGCATGCAGGGGGAAGCAGTGCACTGGGAGTTAAGGGGGCACAGTGCTGCAGTGCTCAGTGAGAAGCAGAGGGTCCTGTAGGAGCTCTTAACTAGTGGTGGGGAAAACGGGACCTGTTGTGTCCATCAGTGCATATCTGAGCACCGTATGCTGATAACAAGCTGTGGCAAAGCCTGCTTACACCACCATGGGGGCACACACTGAGAGCAGGGGTTGTCTTTATTCTGAAATGCCTTCTGTGTGGGGGTCAGAGGGGACCAGAGCCCGATACCCAGCTGATATGGAGCTCTGACTGCCAGGCTGTGTGGCAAGTGTGCTCCCTTCACTTGTGAAGAAAATGTGGCCATGCAAAACTTAGCATCTGCCTAATGCTGTGCCAGAGGGCTTTGGAATAGGAACAGACTGCATGGAAACACCTTAGCACACTGGTATTAATGCTCACAGTGACTCTCATCCCCCGGCCGAGCAAACTTTTCTGTTTCTCTGTAGCTGCCAAGAGCAATAGGCACCCAGGCCCTGAGTGGAGCAGGAATACTGAAGATGTTCAACAAAGCAACCGATGCTGTCAGTAAAATGACCATTAAGATGAATGAATCAGACATAGTAAGTATTTAGATGTCTGTGGGCTGTCCTTGTCCTTGCTGCGTGTTCCCATCAGCTCATATTTTTGGGGAGGGATGCATGGACAGCTCTGCAGCCATGTAGATAATGTAGGAACCAACTCTGGGTCTGTCTGTTTCAGTGGTTCGAGGAGAAGCTGCAGGAGGTGGAGTGTGAGGAGCAGCGGCTGCGGAAGCTGCATGCTGTTGTAGAAACACTTGTGAACCACAGGAAAGGTAACAAGCTTGGTTTTGCTTGCTCTGTAGCTTGGACTGTAAGAGTTAAGCCTTGTGAAAAGATACGGCAGTGCTTCCTTGCTCTTAGTCTCTTGGCCTCTTTGTCCTGGGGGACAGAAGTAAAAATGATAATGCCACAACTTCTGTCCAGTTGTGCAGACTTAGAATGTGAGCCTGGTGGGTGAGAGCTGCTGTAGCAAACCAGAGCAGAGCTGATCTTGTTACTAATGCCGTGCTGTCCTCTGCTAGGGAACAGGAATGTTTACCTTTGCATGTTTTGGCTGACATCTGCAAACTTGTGCATGTCCTCCCATTGCTGCTTCCCTTCTCCTGCCTGGCTGGGGTTCCTCCTGTCCTGTAGAAACTGCCAGCTCTCAGGTGGCACTGGCTCTGCTAGCTGGCATCTTCTGGGGCTACAGAAAAGCAGCTCCCATAGCTGAGCTCTAGACCAGGGCTTTCCTTGTGGAGCACCCAGTGCAGCAGAGCCCACAGCTGACTCTTTTGTTCCGTTCACTAGAGCTAGCGTTGAATACAGCACAGTTTGCAAAGAGTCTGGCCATGCTGGGGAGCTCCGAGGACAACACGGCCCTGTCCCGAGCGCTGTCCCAGCTGGCTGAGGTGGAAGAGAAGATTGAACAGCTGCACCAGGAACAGGCTAACAATGACTTCTTCATCCTGGCCGAGCTCCTGGGAGACTACATCCGCCTCCTCTCAGTTGTAAGGGTAAGCACTACTCTGGGGCAATCATCAGAACCAACCTCTAGGGCAAAACCACTGGTCCTAGCATAGATCTTAGGCTTAGGTGTGCCAGGAAGTGGCTGGTCCTGCAAGAGCAAGCAGAGAGCATGGCATCTCTGGTCTCTCCAGAGTGTAGAAAGCTAACTTGCTGCTGGGTCAGGAACATGGGACAGGTGAGACCTGGCTGTACTCTCGTTCTGCAGAGGGGATATGGGGCAAGTTCGTGGCTTGTAGATGGCCTAGCCCTTCCAGGGCAGAAAGCTGCAGCTGCTGCAGAGGTTGTAAGCTGGTAACCTGTGTCGCAAATAGTGCAGACCAGGTCTTGAAGTCTGCCTGCCTGGTGTGCAGGCTTCAGTGCTGGAGGCTGAACAAAACAAGTTCCTGGTGACCTCCCAGTCTGGCAGGCTGTCTTATTCCTGCCCTAGCTGGAGACTGCAGAGGCCAAAATGCAACCTGCTTGGTCTGCTGCTCTCAGTATGGGGAGATATGATGGGTACTGCAGAGGACGAAGACTACTGATAGTGCTGGGGTAGGCATGTTCTTGGAAGAAGCTGCAATGTTGCTTCAGCCATCACTTGCCCCTTGGCTGCTCCATCCTGGCCAGGCTGCCACGTGCTGCTTTCTGCTCTTCCAGCTCTTCCCCACTATCTGTCTGGATGCATTCAGAAGTCTGACAGCTCTTCCTTGCCTGGGCTCACAGAAATGTTGTCTGGCAGGTGCTGGAGTGCTCTGCTGTGACTTGTGGTCACTGCTTTGCTGGAGAGGCAGCGTGGGGCTAGCGAAGGCGTTTCCTTGCTCTGGCTGTTCTGACGAAAGGAATAAACTGAGCCCCACACTGAGGGAGGCCTCAGAGCTGCCCTTTCCCTGATTGAGCAGTGGGGAGGACACTCCATGTTCTGGGCTGTGCTGCCACGGTGCTTACCCTCAGGTCCGCTGTCAGCAGTGCTCTGTGCAGCCATCAGAGATGTGCAGAGGGCACAGCCCCGTGCTTGTCTGGGAATGTGCCAACCCAGCCTCTGCTCCTTCCTTTCAGGGAGCTTTTGACCAGCGAATGAAGACCTGGCAGCGGTGGCAGGATGCCCAGACCATGCTGCAGAAGAAGAGGGAGATGGAGGCCAGGCTGCTGTGGGCCAACAAACCCGACAAGCTGCAGCAGGCCAAGGAGGAGATCTCAGAGGTGAGGCGTGCTGTCGTCCCTTGACTTTGAGCAGTCGGGTTTGCAAAACCACTCAGCGAGCAAAAAAAGCTGTCCTGCCCTGCAAACTGCACACTTCCTCTCTCTGCAGTGGGAGTCTCGTGTGACACAGTACGAAAGGGACTTCGAGCGGATTTCTGCTGTGATCCGCAAGGAAGTGATCCGATTTGAGGTAGGTTAGCCCCAGCCCTCAGCGTGTGGTTCTCCTGGCTCTTGGTGATATTTGCAAATACAGAAGTGTTTGAATGGGGATCAGCTGGTTTGGGCTAAAGGGGGGTTCTGCTCAAAGCATGCAGCTCTGTGGAGATCCTCCAAAGCATCATCAGGATCTACCCTATGTTTTGTCCTCCCCACAAAGATGTGAGGGTTTTAGTGGTTGCTGCAGCTTTGCGTTCACTTCTGCAAACGTCTGTTGCAGAAGGAGAAGTCCAAGGACTTCAGAAACCATGTGACAAAGTACCTGGAGACGTTATTGAACTCTCAGCAGCAGGTGAGTGCCCCCTGCCAGCCCTCCTTCACTCCTGGAGCCTGAGCCCCCAGAAGGGCATCCCGATAGCGAGAGAGAACTCATTCAGTGTTGTACCCCAGGGGATGCCTGGATGCAGAGCTGTGTGTGTTGGAAGGGGTGGAAGCTCCTCCTCACCCCCTAAAATCGCTCTCACGTCTGCTGAAAGCTCATTCATGATGCACATGAGCTTTGCTGGCTCCTGACTCTTTCCTCCTCCTCTTTGCAGCTGGTGAAGTACTGGGAAGCGTTCTTACCTGAAGCCAAGGCCATTTCTTAACTGGACCAAGCAGACGAGCATACCTGAACTTTGCCTTTTTATACACTATACCTCTTTTACACATGAATGAACCCTAGTTAAACACTTCAGTGCTGGGTAGCGGTGTAACCCCCAAACGAGCAGCTTACAAGCCAGTAACTCTTCTAACTGTATATTTTTCATTTAGTAACGTATATTTTCTTACTGAAGAGAAACGAGTTTCCTGCTTTTCAACCAGCCCTGAGTAGGCGAAGAGTAAAGGGGGTTAACGACACTATAAATGTATATTTTTCAGGCTGGGTTTTGAGGCTCTTAATGACTATCTTACTCCTGCAGTGCCATTACGACTATGTAATAAACTTGTATCAGGGCAGCCAGGCGTGTGGTGTTGTGGGAGAGGGCAGGGAGGGGCTGGGGCTGCTGGGAAGAGGCTTCAGGGATGGGAGGGAGGTGATGCTGCGTCCCACTTTGTTGTGACGGTGGAAGCTGTGACCTTGGTGTGGCCCATACACCTGTCCCGGCTGTTGATTAAGCTCCGGCTCTCATTATGGCCTGGCTGGTGTTTGTGGACAGAGCTCAGCCTTGGGGCTGGAGCTGCTCCGCAGGAGGCTGCGATGCTCCCCTGTCCTGGTGATAACAGGGGCCGCCTCTCTCTGGGGCCGCAGCGGCGCTGATCAAAACTGATACCGACTGCTACAGGCGACAGAAAAAAAAAAAAGGGAAAAGCACGCTTGTGCTGACTTCCCACTTTCCTTTCCTCTTATCCCTGTGCTACCTTCGGGCTGCAGAGCTCCAAGGCTCGCCTGGCAGCCGGGGCAGGTCGGGGTGGCCCTGCGGTGCTGGCAGCGGTGGTGGGCGATGATCGCAGTCTCCATCCCTACAGCGGAGCCCGAGGTGACGGCGCGTGGCCCTGAGAAGGCGCACACGGTGAGGGGCGTGGGGGGGTCACTGCGGCACTGGGGTGGTGGTGGAGGTCCCTGCCTGTCCCCAAGGGTCCCCACCTTTCCTTTGGGACAATGGTCCCTTTCTGCCTCGTGTGGTGGTGGTCCCACATTCTCCAGAGGCTTTGGGGACCCTGATGAAGGGGCCAAGGGGGTCTGTTGGTCCCCACAACCCCATTGCTCCTGCCCTGCCCTGGGGTTGGGGGGGGTCCTACCTGTCCCACGGGGCAGTTTGGGGCTCCTGCCCGGGGAGGATGAAGGTGAAGATGAGGAGGTGCAGGTGTTCCTGGTGGAAGTGCTGTGCAATGGTCGGCGGCACACGGTGGCGAAGCGCTACAGCGAATTCCAGGCACTGCACAAGCGGGTGAGGATCTGGGGCCAGCGGGGCAGGGGGTCTGCAGCCAGGGACCTTCCCTGAGGACCCACAGTGGTTGCCGAAGTGCCCATACTCCCCCCTCCGCTGCCCCAGATCAAGAAGAACTGCAAAGTGCCTGACTTCCCCCCACGGCGTGTTCCCAACTGGGTGCCCAAGGTGCTGGAGCAGCGCCGGCAGGGCCTGGAGCTCTATATCCAGGTGAGGCACGGGGGGCTGGTGGCAGCACCTGTACCCCATGGGTGCCCATACCCACCCCCCATCCCCATCCCAGGGTGTCTTGTGCCACAACAAGGAGCTGCCCCAGGATGTGCTGGACTTCCTGAAGGTGCGATGCTGCCAGCAGGACCCCAAGTGCTGCAGCCCAGCGTGAGTCTGTGGGGTTTCCCAGGGCTTGGGAGCAGGTCAAGGGCTGCTGGGCGCTGACGTCCCTCTCCTCCAGTGTCAGCCACCCGCCCTCCCAGCGGCCTGTCCTTGGCTTCTACACCGACCCCTACGCACAGCCACCAGACACAGGTAAGGATGAGATGGGAGCAGCCCTGCAGTATGCACTGCCCTGTGCCGCTGGGCTTCACAAAGCTGCACTCATGTCTCTCCCTGCAGATGCACTCCCCAACGCCGTGCTGAGTGGGGTGCTCCAGGGCCTCTATGCCCCACGGCACTGCTTCCCCTGCACAGCTGTGCCCGGGGAGCAGCTGGGCTCCTGAGCACACCCACCACCTACAAGAGTGTACAACACCTTGGTGTGACACTCACACCAAGGATCCTGGCAGTAAAACCATCCACGGAGGTGGGAAAAGCCCAGCTGGGAGCTGCGGCAGCATTCTCTGCTACCACATGCCTTGGTTCGGAGAGCTGGAGCTCTGCCAGCCCCTGCCCTGCAATGCTGTTGCTGTAGGAGCTGCCAGAGGCTGAACCCACATTGGAAAAGCCCCTCCTTGTTTGGGCTTCAGTGCAATAAACCACTGTGGTTATACTGCCCAAAGCTGGCTGTGTTTCTGCCAAGTAAATGCAGGGCTAGCCTGAGGGTTGCTCTGAGACGGGAGAGGGAGAAATTGGGCTGACTCCTTGAGAGAGCAGAACAGAGGCAAGTCTATAAAAAACACATTGGTCGCATTTATTGGTGCATGTGCTTCTTATAAAAGAAGTGTTGGGCAGGACAGCAGGGCCCCGTCCTGCCCCCTGGGAGCAGCAAGGGCTGGGAATGGGGACATCCCACACCCTGGGATACCACTGTGGACACTGGGGTATGCACAGGGGGCAGCAGGGCAGCCTGCAGCCCATGGGGGGGTCGGTCTCCATGGTGCTGGGCCCCGCCACAGCTCCAGCCCGCTGGGACGGGTCACTCCTTGGCGATGGCGAAGGGCTTCTCCACTTCAATGGTGCCACAGTCGACAATGGTGACATCCTTCAGGGGCTTGTCCCGGCTGTCTGTCTTGGTGTTCTCCACCTTCCTCACCACGTCCTGGGGAGAGCAGCGGTGTGAGTGGAACAACAGCGGCTGCACAGCAGCTCCCTGCCTCACCTCTCACCCCTCTCACCATGCCCTCCAGCACTTTGCCAAACACCACATGCTTGCCATCCAGCCACGGCGTCTTCACTGTGGTGATGAAGAACTGGGAGCCGTTGGTGTCCTTGCCGGCGTTGGCCATGCTCACCCAGCCCGGGCCATAGTGCTTCAGCTTGAAGTTCTCGTCAGGGAAGCGGTCCCCGTAGATGCTCTTCCCTGAAAAGAAAAGGAAAGAGAGAAAAGGGCCGTGCAGCACCGTGGAAATACAGCGGGACGGGCGGACACGAGCCCATTCGAGCACCGCACGTGGGCGGAGCGCTGCGAGCCCCCCCCGAGCCGCCGTACCTCCGGTGCCGTCCCCGCGGGTGAAGTCCCCTCCCTGGATCATGAAGTCCTTGATGACGCGGTGGAACTTGCTGCCCTTGAAGCCGAACCCTTTCTGCAGGGACAGTGCGGTCACCCGCAGGGAGAGCCGCGGTCCCGCGCGGCGCCCCGGCCCGGTCCGGCCCTCACCTCCCCGGTGGCCAAAGCCACGAAGTTCTCCACCGTCTTGGGCACCGTCTTGCCGAAGAGCCCGATGACGACGCGTCCCGCGTCCTCCTCGCCCAGGCGGAGGTCGAAGAACACCTTTGGGGCGAAAGGGGGGGGGGGGGGGCGGCCGCGGGGGAGTTCTCGTGCGCCCCGGACCCGCNCTTCCCGTTCGCACGGGACCCCGGCCCCGCCCGGCCCGCGGTCCCCGAATCCCTCGGGCCCATCCCGGCCGCCCCCACCGACCTTGGCCGTAACCTTGGGGCCCTTCTTGCGCTCGTCGGCCCTCGGGGCGGCGGGCAGCAGCAGCAGGAGCGCCGCGCTCAGCGCCGCCGCCGCCAACAAAGCCTTCATCGTCCGCCGCTCGCAGCCCGGCCGCAGCGCCCGCCGCGCCGCCTGCATCCGGCCCCTCCCCGCCGCCACCCCCCTCCTGCCGGAGGTGGTGCGCTCCCGGCCCCTCCGCGCGCGACGCCCGGGCGCGGCCAACGGCGGCGGGAGGCGGGGGGGGGGGGGGGGGGGGGGCGGGGCAGGAGGG
>VXAB01005926.1:123790-168798 GCA_013399175.1 Odontophorus gujanensis | reverse complement strand
TTCGGAGGCGGTGGTCGTTCTTCTGTCGGCTGCGCCCCGGCCCCGCGCGGGCTGCCCAGGGCCCATCCGTGGCATTGGCGCCTCCGGGGATGGGGCACCCGCAGCGCCTCTGGGTTAACGACGTCCTCCTCACGTCTCAGCTCAGCGCCCTCTGATGGAGGAATATCTTCCCAGCATCTCCCCTCCTTCATTTTAAAGCCGTTCCCCCTCGTATCGCTAATTACACTGTGTACAGAGGNAGGGGGGGGGGGGGCCGTCAGCCGGGGCCTTCCCGTTCGCACGGGACCCCGGCCCCGCCCGGCCCGCGGTCCCCGAATCCCTCGGGCCCATCCCGGCCGCCCCCACCGACCTTGGCCGTAACCTTGGGGCCCTTCTTGCGCTCGTCGGCCCTCGNTCCTGTTTGTAAGCTCCCCTCAAGCAGCACAAGGCCGCAGTGAGCTCTCCCCACAGCCTGCTCCAGGCTGCCCCCCCCAGTACCCTCCCTGTCCACTGCCGCCCCTCTGTTGGTGCAGCCCAGGATGCCGTTGGCCTTCCCAGGCCTCAAGCGCTTTCCATCCGCCAGAACCGCCAAGTCCTCCGCAGCGCTGCCCTCAAAGAGTTTTTCTCCTGTCTGTACTCATATCCAGGACTGCCCCGACCCAAGTACAGCACCCTGCTCTTGGCCTTGTTGAACCTCACTGGGTTCACGTGGTCCCACTTTGTGAGCCCGCCCAGGTCCCTCTGGACGTGGTCCCTTCCTTTTGTCGTATCAGCTGTAGCACTCAGCTCAGTGCCATCTGCAAACTGCTCAGGGTGCGCTCACCTGTGTCATTGATGAAGCTGTTGGAGAGCGCCAGTGCCAAAGTGCACCCCAGCCCAAGGAGGGAATGTGTGGGCACAGGGAGAGAAGAAATGGCTGCCACCGCTCCTGTGGGGCTGAGCTGTCCGTGGCTGTGAAGCACAAAGCACTGGGAAGGTCCATGAGAGGGGTGGGGTACCAAGAGAGCCCAAGAGAAGCAGAGGAAAAGAAAGTGTCCTGTAAGGAAGCAGTGTTTTGGGGGAGGGGGAAAATAAATACATCTCTTCATGGAGAACAATGCAGCAGTGCAATGTTTTATTGAAAAAAACAAACAAACAAACAAAAATACCCTCTCACTTGACACCTCAGAAGACTGCATCGCACGGTTGGCGGGCTGCTGCCGGCCGTCCCCCCCACCCCACACACCCTGGCTCTCCCGGCAAGGACAGGACTGCTCTCTGGGCTGGGTGCACTGCCTGCTTCCCGGCACACAGCCGGCTCAGCCCGGCTCGGCTCTCCTCATCACCTCCCAGTCCCTGGGACAGTGGATCCTCAAGTGCAGGACTAGCTGTTATCTTGTTTTTTTTCCTTCTTTTTTAAAAAAAAAACCCAAACACAAAAACCCACCATCTTTGCCCTGTTGAAGAGTCCAACGTACGATTATAGTGCAAGAGGGCTTGGTACAAGTGAGCATTACCAGCATGCCGTGGGGGGATGGTCCTCCCCTACAAACACATCATAGGATTAAAAGAACATCGTATCTCCAGAGATAAGCAGAGCAGGTCGTGGTGAAACAGCTTTCCAACCAACCCACTTAAAAACAAGGTCAGGAAAGTTTCTAAACAATCAAATACATTCACTTAAAAAAAAAAAATAAAATAAGAACAGAAACCATTGAGATGGCCCCTTCTTCCCCCCGCCCTCCCTCACCCTGCAAACACTTACATATGCTGCAACTACAAGCTGCTCCTGGGGCGGATGCAGCAAGGAATGACCAAACACGGCAGGAGATGCAGAAGGAATTGAGTTCTGGTGACAGGCACTTAGTGGGGCTTGGGAGGGCAGCAACAGAAGTGTCTTGAGGCCCGGCTCCATCTGCAGTGACACGGCTGCTCCCAGGGAGCGCCTGTGCCCCTTTCCCCCTGCAAGATGCCAAACCATGGTTTCCTACAGCAGAGGGGAACACCTGTGCCAGAGACGTGGGACTGCAGAGAGGCAGCAGAGGTCAGAACGGGGAGGGTGAAACATGGCCGGTCCCTGTCCTTCCTCCAGCTGGAGGGGAAGAGAGGACAAAGTGCTCTGGCGCTTGCGTGCAGGAGATGGATGGTCCCTTCCTGCCCCAGCCCATGGTGCACCCCGAGGAAAGCACTTTGCAGAGTGAGAACAAGGGTGCACGAGCTTCTGGAGGGTGTGCAAGCAAGGAGCGAGCCAGGCTGCAGGGCAAGGGGCCACTGGGGAGAGCAGGTGTGGCCACGCTCAGAGCCGCGCTCCGGCAGGTAAGGCATCAAGAGGCAAAGATGGCTAAGGACGGCCCGGAGGGATCCTGGCACAGCAGCAATGCCTCCCCATGCTGACTGCACACCTGCTTCAGGGGAGCACGAGGAGTGAGCCCAGGGGCACCCCGCTCAGGGTGATGCCCTGCCCCTTGGCCTGCATCTACTGAGGACGGGAGCCACAGCTCCTGGAGGTGCCACAGCACAAGCCCAAGCCTACTGCTCATCACTTACAACAGGCCACGAGGTCCCGTCTCTCCCTCTCCTCCCTCCACAGTCCCCAGGGAGCGCAGCCCTGTGTTTATGGCTAGTGAAGTCCCTCAAGCAAACGGTCCCAGCGCAGTCAGGTGGCACACATTGAAACACAAAGCACGAGCATCTATTTATTCACAAACTCCCCCAGAACTGCCTGAGCTTGCCACAGCCCCGCCATGTCCAGGAGCAGCCTCAGCCTCCTCCGAGTTCAGAAGTGTGGCAGCAGGACACAAGCCATGGCGCCCCGGCTGCTCCGCTAGCTCTGCGTTTGGCCCGCGTGCAAACCGTGGCTTCCCTGCGGGGCGGCTGCTCGCAGGGAGGACCTCAAGGCTATTCCAGTCAAAGCCATCCGACCATCTGGAGATGAAGTCAGTATTAAGGCAGTGAAGGATCACCACTCTGTCAGGAAGCTTCGCTCCTCACGCTTCCCCGCAGAAGGTGTGTGTTCACAACCACCCCTCCGGAGGGCTGGGGAAGGCTGTGTGCTTGCCTGGCCTGTGGTCTGGGAAGCACCGGGTCCCTGTTACGTTAACCCCAATCCCCCTCTCCCTGCTGCCGACAGCCGGCCACTGCCCATCTGCAGGCTGCTTGGGTCAGGCACGGTGTAGGAAACCATGGTGGGGACATTCACTGGCAGACGGAAAGGGTGATTGAAAATTCAAGTATGCTTTCCTCAGCGCACGGCCCGAGGAGGGCTCCGGGAACCCCAAACTGGCACAAGGGTTGTGCGGATGTTGTCAACATCCCCACTCGAGGGCACTCTGCACCCCACCACGTTCCCAGCTGAATGTCTGTCTGCGCTGGCACCACTGGTCCACGCAGAAATCCACAGATACAATGTGCATCTGTAATGCTAAAAATAATAAAAAGTGCAACGACGTCAGTTTCTTTAAAACAATCCACATTGCTCTGTTACCGTCAGAGGAGGGGAGGTGTCAAGGGGAGCCAGGAAACCTAACTGGAACAGTAGATTGCAAATTTCTCACAGCTTGCACATTACAGTGTAACTGTTCCCAAGGAGCCTAAAAGGGAACCTGTGTCATACTGCTGCAGCAGTCAGGCCCTTCTCCCACACAGCTCTCTCGCCCTGACCGCATCCTCCTGCCCTCTCGAGAGCCAAGTGAGCCTATGGTGTTTCTTTTCTTAATTAAGGAGGGAGGAGGGCGGAGGAGCAGAGAGCGCAGGGGAAGGAGGTGGGGGGTAAAATGAGCAGGAACTAAGCACAGTCCTCAGGTTTGCATGAACGATGCCTTCGCCGTAAACAACGGGAAGGAGGGTCAGCCAGCCAGCCCCCCTCCCGGGGCGACCAAGACCTGAGCCAGCCACAGTCCTGGTCCCAAAAGGAGCATCAGGCTTGGAGTGAACGAGGGAGATCATTCAGCAGATCCACCCCAGAGTGGTTTGTTTTGGAACATTTTCTTCTCTTTTTGGTTTAAAATGTCACTTGTTTTTTTTGTTTTGTTTGTTTTGTTTTTTCTCTTCCTCCTATGCCTCCTCCTCCCCCTAAAGAGAAGCCCCTTCCAGTTAGCCAGGGCAGGAGCCGCAGGTGCAGGTGGTGTTCCTGCAAGGCCCAGGAGGCACCGGTCACTTGTGACGCTGAGCCGTCTTCTTCCGTTTCCTCTTAAAGAAGCAGCAGCACCTGGAGCACAAAGAACAAGGCCAGTCAGCCCCGTGCAGACCCACTGCACACCCCGACGTGCACCAGCCGCTCTGCGTGCCCGGCCCCAGCCCGGGGACCTGCCCGCAAGGTCGGCAGCGGCTGGCGCGAGAATGGCTGACGTGCCCCAGACCCACGGGCCAGGGGTTGAGCGCTGCTGGCGGGACGGCACAGCACGGCCCTCCCCTCCTCTAGAGGCTCAACTAGCACAGGAACACCAGGAGCCATGTGGGGAGCAATGGGACAAGGAGCCACACGGCCAGACCCTGGGGGAAGCCCAGAGGGGCACGAGGTCAGCCAGACCTGGCTGCGCTCCCCAGCTACAAGACACACGGGTTCAACACCGCTCCCTAAAAAGACAGGTGCCAAAGAGATCTCGGATCAGGGACCAGGTTCCTTTACTGAACCTTTCACGATAACCAGAGCTTCCACCTTTGACAAAGTGTTACTCAGTGCAGAATGCCTGCTTCTCCCCTCTGCCAAAGCGAGGGAGATGCACAGCACCCAGGGATTAGAAGAGGCAAAAGGATGGAGAGTGGAAACTGAGGTGGGGAGAAAAATGCTCAGCGCAGCTGAACCTCCAGCAGAGGTGGTTTCACTGGTGGCATCGCACTGCATCCAGGCTTCCTAGCCCTGCTGCCTTCCTACAGAGGGACCGGGCATTTCCCACCCTCAGCCTGCCGCCAGGAACCCTCTGCTCAGAAGAAATGTGTTAGTTCTGTGCAAGTTCCGCTCCTGAGCTATGGATCTTTCTCTTCCTAGCACTACAGCCATCTCCAGAGAGATGCGGACAGCCCACCTCTCCAGGCTGCAGAACAGAGTGAAACTAAGCAGCAGTTAATAAATTTGCAATAATAAGAATTGCAAAAATTTTAATAACAATAAAGTACGCAAACACCATTTTTTCCTATGAGCTTCTTTAACCAACAACCAGACCCAAATCCTTTGAAAACACTGTGACAACACCTCCAAATTGCTTTCAGCAGTGTCACCACAGCTCTGAGATGTCAGCACTATGCTCCTCAGAGCTGGGGGAGCAGATTCACGCTCTCCTTCACCCCAGAGGAGCCTGTCCCTGAGGCACGAGCCTTTAACTCGGGCTGCAGAAGCCACGGAGGCCAACACCACCATGTGAACCAAGTGTGCCAGCACCTACTGCTGGGAGACTGCAGCCCTATGACACAGAGTTCAAAGCCACATCAGCAGGAGGGCAACTGCCCATGGCACGCTGCTGCAGACGTACTGCCAGCGGAAGCGTAACGTCACAATTTGGCTTTGGCTCCTCTTAGGCACTCCTAACAGGCCTGGTTTGGAGGTGAGCTGAGAAAAAACACAACATGCTGGTCCTTCCAGAAACACAGGCCCAGAGCGACCTATCAGCTGGGAGCACTCCATCCCCAGGACCTCCTCTGACACTGGCAGTATGCTCTGAAGCTTTCTGCACCCAGAGCAGGCTCCTGCACGCTACCAGCACTGCCACCCCCTGCTCCAGAGCTGGTTGTGCATTTTATCACCAAAGTTCTCCTGCCGCCCTCTCTGGGTTTAACCTACAGCAGCATTTCTCTCCCATAGCAGCCACCTTCCTTTATGATGTGGGCGATGTAAGTAAGGGAGGGGATGGTTATGGGGTGATGATGACAATGCACAAGTTATGATTTCACATGCAGATGGTAAGGAGAGAAGAGGGCTGAGAAGTGCTCGTTTCCTTGGGCACTTGTACGGACGGAGCTGGCTACTTTTGGCTGTGGTCCTTTGAGACTCGTGTCTTTTTAGGGTGTTACTCAGAGGTCTGGGGAAGGGTTCAGGAAAGGAAGTCCTGGCAGGTCAGACAGGCAGAGGCAGAACACCAAAACGAAAGGATAAGGCAGGCTGACAACTACAGAATGTGATCTCTGTGCATGCAGACAATGCCCAAGAGAACAGCCCCAGACTACGACATACAGAGAAGCCAGAGATGCCAGAGGTATCGGAGGCAATGCCTATGGAGAGCAGGGCAGAAGCGGGTCAGTCTCTCATCAAGCACAGACATTCCTGACCCACAGCGATGTCACCACCTCGCTCTGTGGGGTTCCCACTGCGGGGTTCCCACCCACCCCAGGGTGCTGCCTGGGCCTCAAGGTGACACTGGAGACTTAGCTGTGCCCTTTGCAGTGCCAGGTGCATCACGGACCTGGCCACAGAAGGGGTAAGGAGAGAGGGAGCATCTCACAGTCTCCTCGGGGCCAGGACTGCAGCTTTGAGAGCCTGACCAACAGTACATACACTGGAGCTGGGCCTGGAGTGATGCTGATCCCAAACTGTTGGGTTGGACAGGCTCTCTCAGAGAACCAGCTCAGCTGCAGTGCTCCCCCAGTCCTCAGTCTGTTGTTGGAAAAGCAGCCATCTCTCAGCTGCCCTGCCAGGCCATGGCTCTAGCTGGGTGCCTGTCCTAATGTATGACACTGCTTTATACCCCCACTAACAATGCAGGCCCTGTTTGTGCTTCTCTGTAGGATCTCTCCCAGGAAGCGACTGCTCCCTCCCCTACACACCAGGGCAGGGTTTTCCCTTCATAATCATCTGTGTGAGGAAGTCCTGCAAGATGTTTGGCAAGTCTGCTCCCGAGTCTGCCCAGCTCCATTAGACATCATCTGCTCATGGTCATAACAGTTTGGGGGAGATGGTAAGCCAAATAGAAAAGGATTAGAATTTGTCTTTTGCACGGATGGGTTCAACCATCCATCTGATTGCTGGGCCTCACACGGCCCCTCAGACATGGCCCGCACCCTCCCCTAGAGGCTCTCAGCAGGGTCCTAAACCAAAACAGCCCTGGGTTGGCATTGAGCTTGTGCCTATGGTTTGGTTGGTTGGATTTTGCCAACCCCAGTCTAGTCTGGTCCGCTCCCCCTTGCATGTGGACTGGAGAGAGGGACTCACCACAAGTTGAGCATTTTCAGGCAGCTACAGAGAGTGTAGAGAAAAAACACAGAAAGGAAGAAAGAGCAATTAGTTCACAGAGGTGGGATGAAAGCATGTCACTGCAGCCATGCAAACATGCAGTGCAGACTGGCAGACACACACCATGCCTGCCCCCACCCACCCCAGCCCTCATACCACCTCTGCCCTTGCCATGGTGCCGCTGAGAACTGCCACGTGTTCCAGTGTTGTGAGGCCTCAGACAAACACTGCATGTTTTCTCCAAAGGCTCAGGGAGACTCCTTCTGGGGCCTGGGATCACAGAGGAGTTCTGGGCCACCACACAGGAGACTGCTCTATCCCCTGCAGCTCCAACAGCAGAAGGACCAGCTCATGGACCTCTGTCTGTGACCCACTGTTCAGCATGTCCCCAGGGGACCCCAAAGCAGAAGCATGTACACAGCTCCTCTGCTGGCCAGGAGGAAAGACCTTTCCGGTGTTGCATCTTGTCTCAAAATACAGAGCCCCAAATCCAGCTAGTCCTAGCCCTTTTTGGACTGCTTCAGAGCAAATCAGTCATTTGAGTAAAAATCCTTTGCTCTCCTCATAACTGACGGGATTTATGATCACAGATGCAAGGAAAGATGAAGGCAGCCCTCCTTGTGGCACGAGAGAAATGAAGCAAGGAACTACACCAAGAGCCCTGTTGGTGCACAGCAGCCTGTGCTCTGCTTCACAGTGGCCACTGAAACCCTCCAAAACCAATTCTGAACCACACAAACAGAGTCTGGGAGGGACAGAACAAATGACCAGGTGCAGCTTGGGCAGCATCTGTCTTGATGCACCCCTCTACACGAGCTGCTGGGGTGGTCATCATCTGCCCCAAGCCACATACCTGGGAGGCCCTACTTCAGTCATCCTGACCAAGACACAGCCTGTGGCACCAAACCTGCGGTCTCTGCAGGCCCCATCATCCAAATATAAGAGGAATGCTGCCCACTCTGTAAGCAGCACCTCAAGACCTGCCCTCCCCACCATGCTCTAGGAGAAGCTCTGTGCCAAAACCATGGCTCACTCCTTTGGCTGGGAGGAGAAAGCGCATCCACTGCTTGCACATATCACTGCCAGGATCGTGCCCAGCTCTCAGCAAGAAAGATCACAAAAATGCTTTCTGAAGGACAGACAGCAAAAGACCTTCAGCACAACAGTGACAAGGTGGAAAAGCAGGCTCCAGCCTGATGGATACTTCAGGTCCATTTCCATCCTTTCTCACATCTCCCCATTTTCCTTCATTTCTAGCAGAGGATTGAGACAAGCCACACCAAATCTAGCCACAGGCAGGCGATGTCACAGCACTGACCAGCCTGGGGGCAAATCTGGGGCCCACATCCCCCTTGTACGGGGAAGTAGGGATTACACTGTGACCTGCTGCTGTCCTGCTCTAGTTCAGGGGCAGCAAGAAGGTCCCGTGCTGAGGAACATGCAAAAGGTGACATGATGGTGCCAGATGCAGCACGTGTGCAATGGAGGCCAAAATGGTCAAAGCAGCAACTATGCATGTCGCTTCTCACTCTTCGCCACAAGCTACAGACGAGAGGTCTCCGTGAGCAGAAAGGCTGTTACTGGTTTCTCTCTCATTGAGCTGAACGGAGAGAACTGACAGAGAAAACCCCAAGTACCTGACATGATTACTGTCATACCACTCCAGAAACTAGGCATTACTTATTGCAGCCACAGATGAAGTGTTAACTTTCAGACCAACAATTTCTTCACTGAGTTGTGCTCAAGCTACTCCTACACTCTCAGCGTGAGTGAACAGAGTTTTCCTTCTGGAGATTCCTGCAATCTACTCAAGTTACTTTAATACTCGTGCTACCATCTATTTTGCAACACATGCTCTGAGTTCTCCAGCTACAACAAGTGTAAAAAGAAGCAGCAGCAGCACTGAAGGCACCATGCACAAAAGCAGCAATATGCAGGAACAGGGCATGGGACATGAGCATTGAGTACTTCCCCATGGGTAGACAACCCCAATCGTTTCACAAGAGGAGGATTAATGACCACACCAGTGGAAAACCTGTTTGTAAAGTGAACGTACTTAGCTTCCTCCACAACTTCCACCTCTGCCTGCGCTGTTATCGGTGCATTGGAGTGTGCCCCCGTTGGGTCGTCCACGTTCAGCTCCCCATTGGTTGAGCTAACCACCTGAAACACAGACACATTCCCCATTAACAAAGCTCCCCCCCACAGCATGGTTTCATGTGATGCATCTCCAACCACCTCAACAAGAAATACTGTAGGAATGGGAAGTCTGTGAAATAATTTCTGCCTGCTCCTGTCTCCTGTGGGAGAATGAAGTTTTTACTTCATGTTCCCTGTCTGCAGCAGCCATCTGGAGAGACTCGTCTGCCTTGTGTGAGTAGAATGCCAGACAGGTGCCTCCAGCTCAGCCCTTCCACACTTTTTGGAATTACATCCTTGCCCCAAAGCAATTTACTTACTTCAACACTTCCATCACAGGGTTAACTGTCCAGATCCCTGGCTGCTGGCAGCTGTTCCACAGGAGCAGGTCATGTTCTGGAGAACCCACTACTGCTCTTGCAGGTGGCACTGCCACTAACCACCAGAGATGAAGGGCACGAAGCCACATGCTTGTAAGCTGCCCAGGTGGACATGACCCTCATGCTGACATTCAGATTAGGACTGCCTTATTGCTGCAGCTACTCTGGCAGAGTTCATGAGGAGTCATTGCTCCTGCTGACTTTACACGTAAACAATTCCCAGCACCTAAGGCAATGCCCTCTGTAGTTCCTGAGAGCTGAATTCTCCCACTTACTGCCTGCACTTGACATCAGAGCTGTCCATACAGCAGTTCCTCCTTATCTCTGAATGTTTCAGCATTTGGCTTTTCCCAAGCATTTGGTCTCACACTGGCAGGTGTAACTGCAATTCACTGACACACAGATTCTGACATGGAGGAGCAGGTACCTGCACTGATCCTCCGTGCCGATCTGCAGCCAGATGAGATGTCAGGTACGAGGTATTGGTCTGCCGGCTGGGCTGGATCTCCCACTCTCCTCGGCGATCGGATGATGCCTGATCCAAGTCCAGAAGTGGGAGAGAAGGAGAAGAGAGGGCAAAAGGTGAATGAGGTGAAGAAATGAGAGTGTGGCTGTTAGTGAGTTAGTCAGTTTTGTTTCTCTGTAGGTTTTTCTTGCAAAACACCAAGGCATTTAGACATTCAGCTAGGCTACACTTTCCCTTTGCTAAGTGTTAACCATACCTTTCTACAGCTCTACCCACTGCTGGAGTGCATTTCTTCTCTAGTTGATAAACAACAAGAAAACTCACATCTATCCCAGAAAGTTACTTCTGCACACAGCTTTGCGTGTTTCAGGACAGCAACAACCATGCTGGCAGCACCTTTCACTCTGTCTGCCAGGTCCTACACAAGAGCCCTGAACACAGCAGCAAGTTTGGATACACAAGCCTGACCTCCCTAAAATACTCATCTTTTAACTCTATTGTTGACACAAATCAAAGCCACATTTCATTTCACTCAGAGTTAGTTCCACACCTGTAGAAGCAAATATCCACATCACCCCAGCTGGAGGGAACAAAGGTGGATTTTGTTTTTCTGCAGAAAAGTGCAGCAAACAAGAAACTGCTGCTGACTTCATCCCCGGTAGATGCAAATTTTATACAAGGAAATTATTAGAATTTGATTTGCTTTATCAGAAGAACCACTGTGTACTTGCACATGAGGTTGCTTACAGGTCATCCTGATCACTGATGACAGCACACCCAGTGTTCCCCTGAGGGCAACAAGCACCTCTGTGCAGCCAAACCCAACAACCAGCCAAGGGAACTTATTGCCAAGGCTGGGAAGCACAGGACAGGCAGGCAGATGTGTGGCAGACCGAATGGCAACAGCAGAGAATGGAGTACAGCGTGATGCTACTGAGGGCATGGATGGGTTACTGGATGCAGTCATTCCCTGCAGCCACACGGATGAGTCTAAGCCCTGGTTAGAGCCAGAGAGGAGCCACTGTGCTGCTGTGTGGCTGGGAAAAGAGAGGGCTGTCATCAGTTCCACACAGGATGACTCCAGAAATCTTCCTGTGTACTTGTACGATGTAACTAGCAGATGGTCACCAAACTGGAATGAGAGCATTTGCAAAAGGAAGCAGAACAGAAAAGCAGTCTGCTTGCATGCCATAAAACAAGCACTATCATTTCCTCTGCAAGTGACCTCTGGGTCCGTCCCCAAGTGACCCACAGTGCAGCTCCTCCTGAACAGTCAACAAACCCAATTCATAGGGAGTGCTTCCCTAGAGGTACTTTCATGCAGGCCTGTAAATCTTCTTGTTAAATGTTTGTTCCATTGACCTGAGACACCGCTTTCCCCATTTGTACTCGGCAACATTCAAAAGAGTTACTGGAGAAGTACTTCCCTCGAAGTTCTTCCTCAGCTGCTGCAGGTCACAAGATTAAGAACAACTGGAGAATTTAAATGGAGTTTTTAAGGCTGGTGAAGGACATATCTTGAGAGCCTCTTCCTACAAAACACCATACTGCCAGTTTTCTTGGCCAGGTTAGGTATCAACACAGAGCACGGCCTGGAAGCTTAGAAGCACTCTGTAGGAAAGGCACTGGAAGACACAAGAGCCAGATTTTTGCCTTTTGGTTCCGGATTCAAGTATGCGATAAAAAAAGACACTGGTGTGGAAGAGAGAAGAAGGCATGGATAGTGGCTTGGTGCCGGAAAGCAGTGATCACAATAAAAGGTCCAACCGAGGACCTGAGTCATGACGGGTGCTGCTAAATAAAGACAAAGGCTCGTAGTAATTTGAAGCTCTGTGCTGAGAGGCACCGAGGCACACATCCGGATAAGCTCTTTAAAGAGGCCTGCTGCCTGCTGGGCGCACGCATTCGGGACATCAGGAAGAGGATGTTGGGTAGGATAAAGCCGGAGGACTACTGCCCCCTCCTGGTCTTTCAAGCTGGGTTGCTCCAGGCTGCAAGCAGGAAAGGAAAAAAAGTCAAAAAAGTCTTTATGCCCCTTGTGGAGACGCTGAAGGGATTGGGAACACAGGTGGTCCTGGTTGGAGACCGGGATCCAGGCAGGAGGAGAATGGACCAGTTGAATGACTGCCTGTATGAGTGTGTCACATTCAGCTCTTTGACTTCTATGATCTAGGACACACCTGCAATAAACTATGGGATGGGCCACAACTGATTAGGAGGGGCAGCAAGCTGGGTGGGCTCACTGCAAGGGCTTTAAATTGGAGGGATGGGGGAAGGTGGTGTAGTGCTGAAAAACAGAAGAGCCAGAGAATGCTCTCAACTCAGATTTGTCCTGGAGGTTTGTGGGAGGACTCCTCTAGGAAGGCAGTGCATCTGAAAGCCGAGCTGAAGTGCCTCCATACCAATGCATGCAGCACGGGGAATAAGCAGGAGTTGAAACTGTGGTGCACTTGGAGAACTTTGCCATCGTGGAAACATGGGGGGTTGATTCCCACAACTGGAATACCACGATGGAGGGCTATGAGTTTTTTAGAAAGAGCAGGCAAGGTGGGAGGAGTGAGGGAGATGCCCTCTGTTAAGAAGTGGATGGACTGCAAGGAGCTGCCTCCGAGGAACAGTCAGGAGCAGGTGGAGAGCTGGTGAGCTAAGACTGGGGACAAGACCAGGCTGTGGATGCCCTGTCCCTGAGCTGTTTAAGGCCAGGGTGGATATGGCTCTGGGCAATCTGATCTAGTAGTTGGTCTAGCAGCTGGCAGCCCTGCCTACAGAAGGGGGGCTGGATCCTTGAGCTGCCTTCCAACACAAGCCATCCTCTGATTCATTCTATTAAATAACTGAACATTCTGCATAATTTTTAGGAGAAGAAGATGACAAAAGGTGCCCTGCATTTGCGCGAGGGGGAGATTCAGGTTGGACATTAGGAAGTATTTCTTCTCCAAGAGAGCGCTCAGGTGCTGGAACAGGCTGCCTAGGTGGTGTCACTGTCCCTGGAGATGTTCAAGAAACGTCAGATGTTGCTCAGAGGAATATGGTTTGGTGGGATATATCGGTGGTAGCTGAACGATTGAACTGGATGATCTTAGAGGTCTTTTCCAACCTTGGTGATTTTATGATTAAGACTGAGAGGCTTAGTCGAACAAAGACTGAATGCTGTCCAAATCGTATTTTGGGAATAAGTCAGCTGTCTGTGCTATGTACTAAAATCTGTGAACTAATATGCTTGAAAATGAAACCAGGTGTCACTGTCCAAAGAAAACAAGATACCTTGATTGTACATAGCGTGAAGATCTGCTGTCAGAGCAGACAACTACAAACTGCCACCCAAAACGGAGTTAAATGCATTAATCAGGCAATATATTAAAGCAGATTATTTTACTACTACTGCCAACCCAGTCCACACTAATAAGCATGCATAAATACAGTACTGCACATGCTCCAAACAATGCAGCCTCCTACAAGCAACACTTCTAATGAGGAATATTCATCCTGATTGTAGCTGATGGTTTTAGATGTAGTCTACATTAGGTGTTCTATCACTCCAAGCTCAGCTGCATGGAACAAGTTGAGTCGAGCCCAGACAGGTTATTGTATCTCACACTCAATTCTGTGCCCACAAACCCCAGCTTGCGTGAGCTGTGTGGGCGCAGGAATAGCAGACACAGAGCCAGAACAGCACGCAGTAGTTAGAGGAGCAGAGCGAGCCCAGAACCACTCACTGGGAAGTAAGAGCATCAGCAGCTCCAGCTAGGAGCCGGCAGCTGGAGATCTACTCAACTTCTGAGAACCTCTGCTAATACAGAAAATCCAGATTCTCAACACCAATATTACCACTAGAAAGAAAAAATGGGGAAATTCAGAACCTTGCAGTTTAACTGGATCACGATGCGCAGCCTCCCCAAAGGACCCTGTGCTGGCAGTCCTTTCTGCTGTGCAACAGTGGTGCCATGGACAGGGCATCCTGAGCTGGATGCTGTGCACATCCACGGGACACACATATCTTACTCAATTCCATTTGTTTACAATCCGGGGGAATTCCGCTGCTCTTTCAGACAGTTGTTGCTTTGACAAAGGCTTGCTCAGACCAAAGTCTTCCTAATTTAAGCAGGAAATGTGTTTGCCACAAACAGGAGAAGAATCAGCCCCAAATACCCCTACTGGCACAGGGCTTCTGTTCTCCAGACCAAGGGAAATTCAGAAAGATGCCAAGCAAGGCAGTGCTGCCAACGCACCTGATTGCGCAGGGCCTGCTGTGATGGTCGGTCCCTATGGACGTGGCTGTCTCTCGTTATTGCAGACGTCCCGGAATCTACGTGAACAGATCCCACTGGAGTAGGCTGGAAAATAAGGTGTTCATTAGCACACTTGTCAGGTCTGCTCCCATCATGCAAGGACAGTGCAGGAAGACATCAAAACGCTGCCCAAAGGTACTGGCAGCAACCACAGGTGATTACAGCAAGGGCTATGGGATCCCTGTAATCTGACCGCTTGCAGGATACCAGCATCAAACATCTTGCAGAAAAATGAATTAAAAAGATACATCCGAATCTCTGCACAAGTGTCAGATCACACCACAATATGATTACTGCAATTGCAAAATATACAGGCTTGTTTTCCTTAGCTCATTGTCTTGTTGCTTTTAAAAACCACGCTTGCATAGAAACAGGACGTGTTAAAATTAAAGCTTCATCTGCTCTATTCTCACCAAAGTCACAGTCCTTGTTCACAACATCAGAATCTCCATAGCAACCACTGCAGTTGTCAGCAATAGAAAGCTTGTCTTACAAGGTGCTTTTTATCAATTGCCTTTGTAATAAAACAAAAATGAGAGAAAAATCATCATTCACACAGGGAATTATTTCTTACTAAAATGAACTGTTTTGTGCACAGAAAACACTGGTAATGCTGAATATAGTTGGATGGGAAGTCACTGGCAGTGGTACCACATTTAGCACTGAAGGTATTTGATCCAGCACAAATGACAATTAATTTCCAGGTCCCTTTGCCACTGGTGGTGCACAGTGAGTGGCTGTTAGCAAGACAGCTATCAGCAGAACGACACAAAGCGTTGGGCTGCAGCACAGCCACAGATCAGACAGGCAGCCAATGGAAGAGCTGTAGACGTTTTCATCAGATTTCCCAGTGACATATCTTTTGGCCAAGGTCTTCCTGAATGCAAACGGCTTTTGACAATAAAAGCGATCGACTGTGATCACAGATATGTTCCATCTGGTGCTAAGTGGAGCTTGGATACTCCCACGTTGCCCTGCCATATTTAGAGCTGGCTCAGCCTCTGGAGCAGGGTTAGCCTGGGGATCTTTAGAGATCACAATAGGTTTGATTTGTATTGTTTTCTGAGCACCTGTCAGAGCGCTGCCCACATCTCCTGTACTTCTCTGTGACAACTCAACTGCTATGGAGGTCTTCCATCACTGAATGCTGAGGAAGCAAGTATGTGCTCCAGCTGTAAGATGGATGCCTTCAGATATTGATTACCAAAGGTCTCAAATCATGTGCTAGGATAGAGGAAATTAAGTCTAGTCCTGCTCATGGCTGCAAAGGAGGAAGTCAGTACTGAACATGCCACACCAGGGCAAACCCAAAGAGGTGGCAAATAGGATAATTCATGGCACATGAGAACCCCCTAACGCAACAGCAGGACTTCTCACTGCATTGAGTCTGTGCTGGCTACAAAGAAGGGAGTGTTTTGATCCTGAGCTCACTGGCACTAACTGGCACTACTGGAACAAACCATGAGCTGGGTGGGGATGCAGCAAGGCCCTGCATTATGCAGGAAGGACTTACGATTGGCCTGCCGACCCAGTCATAGGCGTAGTCAAAGGTGTAGCCTTTCTTCTCAAACAGCTCTGTGAAGATGGTTCGTAAGTAGTCGTAGTCTGGTCTCTCAAAGAAGTCTAATCGCCGAACGTAACGGAGGTATGTGGCCATCTCCTCTGTTGGAGAAGGGGAAAAAAGAAGCAGTGTCAGCTCTGCCCACGCGTTGCACGCCTTACAAGCCTCTTGGTGCATGGCACGTGATACATACACACATTGGAAAGGAACTTTTCAATTAACTCCAGCAAGGCCTTTCCATGGCACAAGGCACAACAGTGCTCCAAGCTGGACCAAGGGCAGAAACCCAGAATTGCCCAGGCTCTGCTACATTCAGCCAGGCAGATCGATGGGAGCTGAGGACAGCCAGCAGGCCATCACCCCCCGTGACCTACCCAGCCTCCTCCTGCTCGATGAACCTCACTGAGCTCTCTAGAGTCCTCTGGCCCTGCCCAAAACCTAATAATAGCTTGCTTTCATTCTGAAGCTTCTGAATGAGCTGCTATAAAACAAGGCCAGTGTTGCTGAACTGAGCATCATCCAGAGAGAATTGTCTGGGCTGCTGCTGCTAACCTTGGCTTTCCTTTAAAGAATACTGCCTTAGCAGCAGCCCACAATGCAAACTGATCCAAACACTTCTCTAACAATGCTGGAATACCACACCTGCTGCTCTACCTCCAGCAAGTTCCACAGCAAGTTGGACTCTATACCTTTGTATAAAAACAAACACTAAAACACAGTCTACAACACAGGACAATTTGCTGAGCCTGACAACACGACGCTCACGCACACGCCTGCTCAGAGACATTTAAAATAGCCACAGTGATTTCTATACCAGAACAGGACTGTGCCTTTAACTCACAAAAATAAAACCAGCTTTGCTTGGTGATGCTTAGCTATGCCTATGGTTGGCAGCTTGTCTGTCACACTGAGGCAAAAGGAGAAGAAAGGTCATTTCCTCCTCTTGTTATCTTTGAAAGACGGAGGATCGACAGGTTTCAGGGAAGCGCATGAAAGACGTTGTCTCATCTCCCTTCAGCCCAGACCTGACACAGCCCTGAGAAAGGAGTACTGGGAAGGGAAGAAATGGGAAAGAGGGTAAAAGACAACAACAGCCAACCTGATGCCTTTCTGCTTGGAACTAGATGATTTGGGATGGAAATGTGCCTGGGAATTAAGCATGACTTGAGTGAACAGTTCCTTCTGGACCTACTGCTCCTTATGCTTGTAAAGAGCCATGGACATGGATCAGTGGGCATGGTGAGACGAGTTGATGGTTGTACTAGACGATCTTAGAGGTCTTTTCCAACCTTAATGATTCAGTGAGTCTATAATGGCTCTGACAGGTATGGGCCTGAGTGTGGGAACCTAGGTAATCTGCCTGTTGTGAAGCTTTCCACCTCGTACACAAAACACAGAAACCACTCCTTGGAGGCTACGCAGTACCCTGGGAGGGCTTTCACTTTGTACTCTGCCCCTCAGCTCTGGGATGGACTTCTGCTGAACTGGAGAAAAGCTGCCAGGCTTTGCTAGAAGCACACTTTTAATAAAGCTCTCCTTAAAGCTGTTGTTAGAAGGTAGAATTCAGTGACATCATCCCATCTTCTAAGCTGACCATCTAAAATTTTAGCACCTTTTTTTAGCACCTACCAACTGAGTAGAGACAACACAGTCACCTGGGAGAGGGAAAACATCAAGGTCCTCTGCTGAAAGGAAGAAAAATAGGGACATGGGGCACTTGGGCACTATCCAGCCTGCACAGT
This sequence comes from Odontophorus gujanensis, assembly GCA_013399175.1. NCBI lineage: Eukaryota > Metazoa > Chordata > Aves > Galliformes > Odontophoridae > Odontophorus > Odontophorus gujanensis. The sequence goes on along the minus strand of VXAB01005926.1, from coordinate 151,101 downwards.
AGGAAGAGTTATGCCACAGTCACAAGCTCTTAACCTTGCTAGCTCCTAGCAGCAGCCGCAGTTATTTGCCTGCTTGAGGAACTATGTAACGTGTACATCACTGAAATACTTTCTGCCAGAGCTGCTCAGAACTGTCATACTGAACAAGGTACGCCCGTCTCCAACAGCACTCCAGCGATCCCATCAGCACTTTACCTGGAAAGTTCTCACAGAGAACTTCAACTGGAGTGTTTCTCTTGGTGTCCCCGATCTTCTGATACCTCTCTTTTAAAGTGTCAGCCTGTAGCACACAAAGACAAAACAGTTGTGGAGAAAGAGTTCAACTGCATGAGAAATGACATGCTGTATGGGAAGAAAAACAGGGCATTTAATACTGATTCTGGGTGGTATCAGGTGATGTTACTTGCAGCTGAACTGCATTCTAGATTATAGACATCATCCTACTGCAATCCTCAATATATGATTTGCATGCACTCAGCAAAGAACATCCAGTGAGGCATTCAGAATGCCTTAAGTACTTGAAAGGAAGTACATTGGTTGGTGTCTCACAGGGCTCATTTCTCACCAGCTCAGTCCTGACATGGGGAAGCCTTCCTGGGGCAAGGAAATGAAGCTGCATATACTTTGATTGCACATCAGTATCCTGACTCCAGCTCCAGCAAAGAGCAGCACAAGGCTGAGAGCCATCTGCAACCCTGACAGCTTCATAAGCAACCGTAAAAGCAGTTAAACTGTGACAGCAATTTTGACGTGTCATGTTTTTACTGTGCATAATAGAATGCCACCACAGAGTCAAACAACCAGATTACATCAGTCACACTTCTCTCAAAACCCATGCTACTTTCATGCTTTTCACCCCCAAAGCATCTACCACTTAGCACTGATTAAGCAGCTGGTCATCCAGAAAAATGACATACTTTTCAGTTTGGTTTCCCACCTGAATCGGTTCTGAAGCAGAGCACTCTGCTCCAGTTGGCACACTATGAACAGGTTTTACTGCCTCCATTTCAAAATATGCCAATTAGACATGCCAGCAATGTAATTAGCATCCTAAGATGTCCTTTTAAGACTTCAGCACTGACAGTAGAGATCAGAAGTGTAGACTGAGGAAACCTCCAAGAGTGAAGATACCACATTCTTCAGGCTGAAGAGTTTAGGTGTGCTCTGAAGCTAAAGAAATGCAGGACTTCAAGGAGCAGACAACCAATTCTTACTAAGTTCAGCACTGATACAAAGAAATTCTGCAGTCTTGTTTAAACCTGGAAGTCTTCCATTGTAATTTAAAGAATCATTTTAAAGCAGGTAAGCTCAACTAAAGCAGGAATGCATATAATGTAAATAACACAGTTGTAGATTTACCTAGGAAAGTGCATAGTAAGTGCACCTAATGTCAGAGAGGTTCTGAACCCTTTCAGGATCGTTTGAAAATCCCTTCTGTACTTTCTGAGTTGCTGCTGACATTTCTGGCACGTGTTGATAAGGCAAAGCTGAGGCTAACTCTGGATAGATGGTGACAAAGCAGCTTAGTAGGTTCTACCACGCCATCCAACACAGCAGTGCCCTGCTGAACACTGTGAGCCCAAAAGCTTCTCTGTTTTTTCACAGCACACCAACAGGCCTAACAGGAGTTACTGTCTTCACTAAAACCCTCCTTCTGAGCTGATCACCCTCAGTGCCTTCACTCAGTGCAGCTCCACAGGTGAACACAGTAGCTGCACAATCAGGAAGGTGGTGGAGAAGTGAAGAAGATGCCAGCAGCAGTCTTGGAGCCAGCACACAGCTCGTGTGTTCTGCTGATGGATGTCAGCTGCGGCTGTTGTAACTCAATTGCTTGCAGCCCTCGGCACTGTACATGACATTTCATAAACTTACAATCCAGAACTGAGCACTGAGTGTCCAGTGTCTCTGGAGGGAAGCCAAGCTCCATACTTCTGCCAGAAAAACAGCTTTTCAAGCTAAACTCTATCTGCAAGTCTAAAACCATCAGGCTGCTCCTGTTACAAACACAATCCCAGATGCAGCTGGGGCACTGTGTGCTGTAACTGAAATTTCATAAACAACCATTGTGTTCTGGGCAGGTTCACATTACAGCTAAGCTGCTCCAAATGCTTAGCAGCCCCACTGTTGCCCTCCCTGTCTCAGCTGCTCCTTTGTTTCTGCTCTCTGCAGAGCTGCACTGACACAGTGATGCTAACACTAACCTGCAGTGACAGGTAACTACTTCTGGCCTGGCATCTTCTCTGCAGGTAAATCTAACACCTTAGTATTTAACTTCACAGACACACAGGACTGCTCTGTTCAGATTTTCCATACATTCCCCCATCAGATTCACATTTGGGCAGAAACCCGAATTTCAAAGGGCAAAACCTAAGACTCAAGCCTACCTTCAGTCCTTGCCAGGGCAGACTGCCTCGGAGGAAATACATAAACATGTGGCCAAGGGCTTCCAAGTCGTCTCGACGACTTTGCTCTGCAACAGAAGAGATGACAAAATACTGCTGCAGCTGCAAAAATGTATCTGGCCGACAGAAAAAGGGATTTCAGGCAGAAGGCTATTGCAGGAATGCTCACTTGAATCATAGAATCATTGAAGTTGGAAAAGACAATCTAGTCCGACCATCCACCTACTACCAATATTGCCCACTAAACCATGTCCCTCAATGCCACGTCTACATATTTCTTAAACGTGTGATCTGTAGCTCAGGGCTTGAACAAAAGAATCTGGAATTTGTTACAAGGAACATAAAACACACGGGTCTGCTAGAAGACAGGAGCTGGCAGCCAGCATGCCCAGCACTGGGTGCAAAGGATGTGCTGGATTACTTCCTCTGAGCCCCACAGCAGCAGGCAGGGGACACTTGCAGCCAGCTGCAGGAACTGCCGTGCTGCAGTGCCAGTCATCTCCCAGCTGCTTCTGGAGTTCAGAGCATCATACAGGGTTAAAAATAGCTCCTTTAGGCACCACTTTTGCTCGTGAAACACTTGCTGCTGTTGCCATGCAGATGTTATGACTATGGATGAGGATGAAGAAATATAAAAAGGGGGCCTCAAGCCAAGGGAAAAGCATTCTTTAAAATCACCTACTGAAATGTGGTCCATGGTGCCAAAAAGCCACAGGATACAACGGAGAATAAAAGTGAGGCTGAGCAGCAGGGGGTTGACCTGCTGGCACCACTGCGTGCTGGATGAATGGTCCCAGAGCTCCCCGCCAGCGCAGAGACCCCAGTGCTGCCTGTCGACTGTCTCTGCCTCCCAGGGGGAGCGACCTGCTCTCTCCCCCAGGCTCCCCCCCACCCTGTGCGCAGAGCACAGAGCACAAGGAGCTTTGGGGCCAGCTGGCCGGTAGGTGGTGGCAGTGCAGTGCCCTGCACTGCTCCCGTCCACAGCAGCTTACTTCCTCCATCCCTTCCCAAACCACCACAGAATCAAAATTTGTGCACATCCCTTCTCACTCCCCAAAAAGAGGATCTCTGACCTCTCTCTATGCCACTGCCCTACCACTTTTACGATCTTAAGTGAATATAAACATTTAATAAGGGTTTCTGCCTTTCAGCCACAAAAATGTAATTTTCTAATCAGGATACAAGGTAGTGAGCGAGGAGACAGAAGATGGGTTTAAAATTAGTTATATCATTAAGGAAAGCCATTATTCATCTTCTCCAACCGGTTATTAGGCCATGGAACAGCAAAGTGAACACCTGAAACTGGTAGGCGCTGGTGTGGGGCTGCACTATAAAGATCTCTTTGGTCGCCACTAAGTGTGGCAATTACTGCCTGCCCTCCTGCTTTTATCAGAGCAAGGCTGCTACCTTTATTGTTTAGCTCCTAATAAAAACCATAATTACAAGGCTCCTAGTTCCAACAATTTTAGCTGTCTCAACTGCTCAAAAGAAACAACTCCCCCCAAATCCTCACAGCATAGCTACGCTGAGTGGTTTGCAAAGGTTTGGAGGGCATGGGAGCCATAAGCTGAGCTACCACCAGAGCTCTCCAGCACCCAGCATAGCATGCTCATGCTGAACACACAGACCTTTGCCAAGATGCGTGTTGATGGACATGTATCTTGCCGTTCCAGTTAAGCTCTTGTGTTCCCTGTAAGGTATGTGTTTTTTGGTTTCTGGGTCAATGTACTCCTTGGCCAATCCAAAGTCTATGATGTGAATGACGTGGTCTTTCTTATTGCCTTGCCGGCCAATAAGGAAATTTTCTGGCTTGACATCTCGGTAGATAAGGTTCTTCGAATGCACGTATTCCATTCGAGAGATCTGCAAAAGGACGAGGCAAATGTTACTCCCAAGCTGCTATGCTCTCCTGCAAACAGAGCAGCCAGGTTTTGCAGCCCACCACAAAGCCTCCTCAAGCTGCCTGCTGCCACCTGCACACAAGTCGCACCGACGGGGCAGACTGAGGCGCCGGTTACTGCCCGAGCTGGGTGGCAGTGTCCATTGCACAGCTGGAAGAGGAATTTGCCAATCCCACCTTTCTCCCTGTGCTCCCTGACTTTATCTGGAAAATAAAGATGGGACTCTTTCTTCTGCAATGCTACCACTGGCACGGCATTCTTGGAAGGGTTCCATGGAGAATTGCAACAGCCTTTTTGTATTGATTTTAAACACACTAAGCCAGCTACCAGGAGCTCTTCCCTTGCCCACAGCCCTCCCTTGTTGCTCTGTGCCTCACCACCTCCCTCCCTCAGCCCATATGCTGTCTTAGACATGCCAAATTCTCCCCAGAGGGGGGTTCTGGGCAGGCGGAAGCCTTACGCTCCTCAGTGCTGACTAAAAAGAAGAATTAATCTCAACAGTTGTCAAGCAGAATTGGCAGAAATATTTGTCAGCTTTTGACTATGTTTGTTCTGCCACCGAGGAGCAAGCAAAGGGGCAGGTGCCTGGCTTCAAGGGGAGAAGGGCCACCTCGGCTCTCCAACACACCTCAGTGCTCATCACTAACACCACTTCATAAAACACGAAGATGATGTGTAATGATGTTTGAGCAGGTCTGCAAGCAGCTCTCCTTTGTGTTACTAACTCTGCATTACTGCTCCTCTCCCCTCTCACTTTAAGCCGTGATTTATTTCAATGCACTGAGAAAACGGGTTGCACGGCTTCCAGCCATTACTGCTCATCATTTCAAGGATGATGCAGATGCTCCGCACTTCAGCCATTCTTCATGCCTTGAGTCACCTCCGTGACACAGCAGCAGGTTTGAAGACAAAAAGGTATGTTGGGAGGCAGCTCAAATTAAGCTACAACCCTTAAAATGGGAACAAAGGGTTTCCTGGCCCCTCCATGCAGAACAGGTATTCAAGCAGAACTTGACCGGCTCATTTCATATGTCTCTGCCACTGAAGAGGCCCAGTTGTTTCAATGGCCAATGGCAATGACAGCAATTTGGACAAAAGCCTGGACAGCAGAGATGCTGGATGGAACAATACACTCCAACAGCACTGCAAACTATTGGTGTACCTGCTCTTTGTGCTTCCACTGCAGACACGTGCAGGCGGGTTTCCTTCCACCTGCCTGCACATCTCCTGCAGTGCTGCCAGGGATGGCTGGAAGAGGCTCTTCCCTGTCAGAAAGATGTCTCCAGCAGCAGCGGTGTGCTTTATGCCCCGTGACAGGACACTGGCCCCGCTTCTGTCTGCAGGAGCGAGGAGCCGGTGACTGTCAGCCCCGTGCAGCCGTGGGCTGACTTCTGATTGATGTGCAGGAGGGACGGCCCTCAGTGAAGGCGCATTTAATTTCCATGCGTTGCACAGCTCAGGGACATCGGCCACTCCATCTGTTCAGCTGCGCGTGGAGGATGGAGGAAGCGGTTCCAATGCGATGCTCATAACTGAGCTATGAGGCACCAGAAATGCACACGTTGTAACAGTGCCCAAAAGCTCCCATCAGCCAGAGGAGCCTTCCTGCTGCACGTGTGCAAAAACATCCACAAAGAACCTCTCCTTCCCCCTCCAGCGGGGACTGAGGTGCTCCTCCCTGCTCTCTGGGTGGCAGCAGGCTGCCCACACAGTGGGAAGGCTCCCTGCATGTTGAGCTTTGCTACCAGGCACCTCAAACACCAGAGGAGAGTGGCACTGCTTGTGCGATGCACTGCATTCTGGCAGTGAAGTTTTATGTCTCCTCGCAACCAAGATTAAGAATTACAGCAGCTTAAGCAGCCTCGGCTGCTCAGAAACAACAGCAAAACAATTTATGGAGGCAAAACCACTGAACGTGACAGCTCAGCTCCTCTTCTTTTATGTCTTTTTCACACTAGAGTGTGGCACAGCGATTGTAATGATTTAGCGTAGGAACTGGGAGAAATCCAAGACAACATTCCCCAAAGCCCTGTCACTGGAGCAAAGGGCTTCGGTTCCAGGGGAGCAGGAGGAGCCAGGCCCTTCAGAAAGCACTTTGGAGACAGCTGAGCCCTCCTCCCAGAAACCCTTCTGAGGAAGAAGATGGAGCACCTGTGAAGATGCTACATCCGTCCCCTTAAATGCATGCACTTCATGCTGGTATCTCATGACACCTTCCTGAAAAGATTGGAAAGATTCTCCAACATCTCCCCAAGGAAAAGGAGAGGAACTGCTTACAGAGAACACCAACTCCACATGGGACTGCTTTTCCCATGCCCATGCTTCATCGCAAAAACCCTTTTTCCACGGTGGTCCTGGTGTCTGGGTGAGTGGGCAGGCCAGCCAAGGTCACAGGATGGACAGGGGGTGCCAGTGGAGATCCTCCCAGCACGGAACTGACCTGCAACCCCAGTGCCTGGCACAAGGCAGGACCCTGCCGTGTTAGGTTTCATTTTTCCAGCAGTCTCATGGCAATAGTTGCTCCTCTAAGTACTAGGAAACGTCACTAACACTACTGTAGGAGATGTAAGTCTGTCAAGTTCAACTTGATGCAGGTTGTTCCAACACAAATTTTGCCTTACGATATTCACACATACATAAGAACATATCCAACGTTGCTATTGTGTTCTCACTGCTTATGAGACCAAGAATGAGTTTTCTGAACACTGAAGAGCTGCCCAAAATGGTAACACTGTTTCTGGAGGGCAATGAAAAGGTATACAAACTGCATCCAAGGCTTTGCCATCCAATTTAATAAAAACCAAAAGTACACATTGGTTATACAGTGATGAAGGAGCACTCAAACCCAACAAAATCAGGCTGCTTGGCCACAGAAGCACAGTGTTGTGCACCCAATTCCAGGTCAGTGTGGATCAAAACTGTGCATCTGTGACCTCAATTTTCCACTTAAGGTTCTCTTGTGGCAAAGTCAAACTTATTTAGATCGGGTTGGCTAAGAGAGCAGGCACAAACACTTGTTACTCACCAGCTGGATGGCTATCATTAATACCGTTTTCAGAGTGAACGTCCTGTCGCAGAGGTCAAATAAATCTTCCAAGCTAGGACCAAGCAGCTCTAGTACCATGGCGTTGTACTTTCCGCACGGTCCAAAATAATAAACCTGAGGAAGCCCTTCAGCTGGAAGAATATGAAAAGAATTGGAATCAGTCACTGGGTCAACATGGACACCCCTTTCCCTGGGTGCAAATCTGCTGTGCAAAGCCTTTGTTTTCACTTCTTGAGCGTCCTTTCTGATCTTACACGGCAAGCAAATTAGTTTCAGCATGTACTGCAAATGAACCAAAGGCCAAATGAGTGCAGGCTTTGCTCGGCTACACCCTTGAATAGACAAATAGATTTCTAAGCAATGATGCGACCACATGAAAGCGCCTCGCTCCGGCAGCACAAAGGCTTGGCCTCAGCATAACCAACCCAGCGTTCCTCGCGCTGTGCCGAGCAGCAGGCAGAGCACTCTGCAGCCCTGGCTGAGTGGCCAGGAACACAAAGCCCTTGCAGAAAAGGTGGCATGTTTGAAAAAGGGCTGCTGTTAAACCAAGTGAATCCACAGTGGGCATTATGCAGCATTACCTCACACAAACTCTGCATGCACTACATTCACAAGAAGGAAAGTTTGCCTTTAGAGAGATTGATGTCTTCATCCATCACCACAAAGAAATAAACAATCACAGTCCATCCAGGGGAGAATGCAGAGCAGAGCTAACAGCTACTCTCACTAATGAGCAGCCACCAGAACTGGACTGCTCAGCTTTGCCTTTGTGTCTGTCCCATGACATGCTCAGGCAGACAAGCCCAGGTAAAGGCAGAGAGCACCAAAACCGGAGCGTGTCAGAGGTGGAACAGCTTTACCTACGGGTTCAGGAAAGCTCATTAATCTGCCCAGTGGCATCCATCAACTTGCCAACAATACAATAAATGAGGCTCTGAGATTACTAGAGCTTAAATATTACAGATTTTATACTCCCATGAATTACACAAAAAGAACAAAATACAGCTTGACAAAGATTACTGTAGGACGGCTTTAATCTCGTTAAATCACATGCTTGGGGGATCATGTTAGGCATCAGTCATCAGGATGCATTAGTGAGATATTACGGAGTATTGCAGGCATTCCCAGCCTGACCCAAGCTCACGTCCCCCATCCAACATCTGCCCTGAGCCTGGGAGGCTACCACCCTTCACTGAGCCTTACGCTGTAGTGAGCATTTACAGCAACAGCATCCCCTGAGAAAGCAGGGCTGTCTGACACAGAAGCAATTCCGAAAGCAACAGTGGGAACAATTCTGAAAGCAACAGCAACAGTCCCTCTGACCCAGGCAGCTTTGAATGTGTTCAGATATCCCCAAAGAAACATAAACGGCAACGGAATGCCATCAGCTCTGTGCTGACAGCGTGACAAGTTTAAAACTGAGGAACCTTCCAAATTCGAGCTCTCTACACAGAGAGTATTTGCACCACAATTTCTACGTCAAGGTAACAGCCTTGAAAAGTGCAAATCAGAATGGAAAGCACTCAGGCTAGGAGTGTGCTAATTATGGAATACTGGAGAACAAATTTGCTGAAAGGCTCTTAAGGAAGGCAAAGAATCCCATTCCCAGAGCAAGGGAAAAGGAATACATTTACATCCTTACTTGGTAAAGAGAATACACTGCAATTAAAGTTAAATTCCTACTGGACACAGGAACCAGGAAGACAAATGACAGCCAGGCGCCAAAGACAGGGGTTTCACATGGGAAAGGAAGCACAGCAAGCCTGGGCACTCCCTGGGGCCCAGCCCCTCCAGTTAGCTCTGCCATCAACTCCAAGTGTTCTGAGCCAAGAGCCCAGAGTGCCCTTCTCCGCTTTCACAGTGGGATTAAACCCCAGGAAGGCTCTGCTCTAGGCAGGAGCTCCCGCAAGGTGAAACTGTAGCTAAGAACATTAAAAGAAGCATCCTAAGTGGCAGCCTACAGAGGACATTATTAGTTTCAGGCATATTTTTAGGGTTCAATTTTCTCTGAGGGTTTTCAGCAAAGCTGCTGTCAGCTCTGCCTGTGGTCAAGAACTTATATATTGGCTCTGCTAGAACAAAAACACTGTCAAACATCTCATTTTCAGAGGGCATTTGGAGGAATCTGACCGAGGCTGCATGGCTGAACAGCCTTTCGGAGCCTCCCAGCCCCACACCATTAGCACAGTGAAGCTGGGAGGAACGCACTCTCAACTCAGTGCAATTCAAGTCAGTACTCAATATTTATTTGGGAAGGACAAAACTGGAAACAGAAGCTGTATCATTAACAGTACCTGCCTCCTGCAGGATCCAAACATGCAGATTAGGCTAGATAATTCCAGGGTGCACATCTGAGATGCAGGCTTCCCTTAAGCCAGTTCTCCCTACAAACCCAGGAAAATCTACATAGAAATTTGTTCAGAGCCCAGCTACATCATTCAGAATGCAGCATGACTATTTCAGCAACAAGCAATGTGTCCTGGTCCCACCAAGTCCACTGTCATGGTGAGCCACACGAGCTTCAAAAATATCGCCCACAGATCCCTAAATACTTAAGAAGAATATTTCCAACAAAAGAGATCGATTGCTGATGAAGAAAAGGGTATCTTTTGCCTACGCAGTCAAACTTGAGGCTTTTAATGCAAAGTCGTCGTGTTGGCTGAGGGCTGGAAAGGTCAAAGGAAGACACTGCTGTGAAGCAGCCTGTCCTAGAGGAGTTCTGCAGTCAAAGACGATTGAAAGCCAAAGGAAGAGCAGAGGGCTGATCCCAAGGATTGAATGATACGACTCAACATTTCAGATACAAACCAAGACCAGTTAGACTCAATTAACATGTGAAATAACATCTAAACAAGGATTTTCTTCATGACACTAAACACAGTAATGCCAGAAAATCCAAGTATGACATTGGCAGGCTCTTTTTCAGAGAAAAAAGTCGCACACTGCAGTGCACTTGGCTTAATAGCTTCATTTGAGCTGCTGAGTGATTTGGCTTGACTCTGCGTAACAAGTCCTGCTCCACCCTTACTCCTGTGGAAAGTTTATCAACCCAATAAACAGAGAATGATCACTGCACTGGAATCCATGGACAAATTCTGCTATTTCAGCAGTGTGGTGTCTTGGAAGAAATTCAAGCTGAGCACAGCAAAAACCTAGCACAGCGCTTCAGAGATTAAAGCATCATTGCCAGAATGAGAGTGAATGCAGACATCAAAGCCATAACCCTGCTACCACCATGCTCCAAGCGACTCCAACCCTGGGTTTCCCAAAGTGCTGAAGCTGCGCAGCTCCTGGGGCTGCCACCAAAGGGATGGTCCCAGCATCACACCGCCCTTCTGGCCTCACGTGGCTTGGAAGGGTGTTTGATCAGGTGGGTGACTTAAAAAAGCCTGGTGTTTGCTTGAACTCGAATGCGTGGAAGGGAACACACGCAACCCTTTTGGAGAGAGCTTCAGCTGAACTGGATGAACACCACAAAACTACACCACCTAGCAAGTTTCAGTCCAAGACTGAGCATCTTGGTCGATTCAGATTGTGCTGTCTTGCTGCCACATGCTTTGTGGCATGACTAACAGCTCTAATAACCCACTGGATGTTCTGCGTGCTTTAACTAGCCATGCAGTCCAGGCATCAGCTGTGCAAGCTGTACAGCCCATCCAAAGCCACTTCCAGGACCAGCTACAAAATGGCAAGTGGCAGAGAGATACCAATCAAAGGGTATGCACAAGGGAAATACCCTGTAGTAACTGCCCTATGTGGAAGGAACCAAGTGGAAACTCTCTGCAGGGGCAAATACGTACTAGTGACCTCAGAGGCTAAGAATAAACCTAGTACAACAGCACAACTCAAAATACACCCAAAGCCGAGGTAAGGGAGCAAGCACAGAAAGCTATGTGTGACATCTACGTCAGTGGAGGTGCAAAATATGAGTCCTCGTACATCAATTCAACAAGAAACAACCACACATTGTAAAAGGTGAACTGTTAGCTTCCAAATTGCCATTTCTTTGCTCTCACTGGAAACTGGTTTACACAGCCCTTAGACATGAGGAGTAGTTAAGATTTTCAATTTCAAGAAAGACAATTACAGTTTGATTGTTTTGTTAAGACTCATGCAGGTTTCAAAGCTGGGAACTACTGCAGAGGGAGACAGGCCTAAGAAAGCCCAAATGAGACACCCAAAGACAGAGAGAAGGGGAGCAATGTGATGTCAAGGAAATTGCTGATGCCTGATGCAGGGATGAACCCTACACGAGCAGCATGAACAAGGCCTCTTAAAAACTCATCTGGAGACACAACAGCCCCCCTGGAGCGTTAATGTACAAAAAGTTCTGTGAGATATTAAAGCAGCACTGATGAATAGGATATAGGCAGTCACAAGATTCTTTTCCAGAGTGAAAAGGTTTATTTTTACAAATCACTGAACACAAAATTACATGATAAACAGCATAAATAGCAAATGTGCGAGAGCTGAACATTTATAGCTAAAATTGAACATGTTTCAAACAAATTAAACAAATTGCTTTCGAGTAGTCAACCCATTTAAGCTGATTACACTAATGAGGATCTACCCTTCTCTTAATTTTCAAATCAGAATAAAATCCTAGCTGAAACAGAAGCTTTGCCATCAGCATTGGCTTGGGCCAACAATTCATCTGCTAACCTCTTCAAACACACCCCATGGCAGCAGATTTCAATCCACCTCTGCTGGTTAACAGGTTACCTCCCCAGGCCATGTTCTGTACGCACAAATTACAAAGGGTCATTCTGACCTTCAGATTTCTGAAGTATCTACTTGAAAAACAGAAACAGGAGAAAAAATTAAGACAGATTTGTCACTTGGAATAAAGTAATCTTAAAGGTCTTTCAAATACTTCCAATATTTTCAGCTTCAAGACTGAAATAAAACTTTAGGCAAAACAACTAGCACACATTGCTTCTTTGCATGTTTGATTTTCATCAGAGCAATCCCTACCAACAGTGGATGAAATTAAGCTGAGTGCTCTCATTCCTTGAAGTCAGCAGCAGGTATTTTGCCGTGCCTGAAACAACACGCTGAAGAAAATTCTGGAGTACTCTCAAAGCTGCAGCAGGGCACTCTGCAAAGCTGCACCAATTTCATGCCTGATTCCCATGCAGAGGCTCTGGGATGTACATGACTGCAAACCAGGTTGACTTTGGGGATGCAGCTGAAAACCAGGCCTTCCAGAGGGCCTTCATGTGGACAGAGAGCTTTCATGTGGACCCTAACTGGATCCACAGTGACAGCTCTGAGTAACGTGACATGGTAAAGTGAAGCACACGTTGTGTATGTACACAGCCTTCCACTAAGACCACTTTGGACTGCTGATACTTGAAAGAAAAAGGTCCAAACTCGTCTAGTGGCTGACCTTCTTCTGCCAGCCTCTGAAATCCCTCCACCAGAGAGTAATAGGGAACTTCTTTGCTGTACAGGTTTCAAAGCCCAAGAATAAAGCTAAAAGCCTTAAAGCAACTAAGCAGCAAGACAAAGGCACGGCTTTCAGATGAAAACAACTTGAACCTTCCAGGCTTTCAGTAATGAGCAGGCTGTGTTGAAAGCTCCTTACAACCTAACGCCCTTCAGGCTTTCATTAGGTCTCTCAAAATCACTTCTTTCCAGTATGGTTATTTAGAAAAATCGGCTGTGTGTTCATTGTGGTTCACTCTTTGAGTTCAAATGATTAAGAGTAAATCTGTAACTGAACCAAGAACAAGCAGCCTTTTAATCCAAACCACTGCAGTAGAGAATTATTAACAGTAATGGCTGAAAGACACCCAAGTCCTGGGAGCCCATGGAAAGGAAGTCAACATACTGCTCTAAAAATACCCTGTTTTTAGTGTGGTCATACTCTCAGTGGAAGGACTGCAGGTAGGGAAGCCTGCAGTAGTCCTGGCTTAGCCCACCACCATACACGTCTTCCAGAAGGACACAGCCCTACAAGTCTTCTTATACAGATGTTACTACATCCCCTAAAGCAGTTGTCAGCATTGCTGCTGATTGTATAACATCATTTCTTCAATGAAAGGTCCAGATCCAGAGCAGTGCATTGAGAACTAGCTTGAAGAACTAGTGAAACCTTTCACTGACCAAAAAGCCTGTATGATGAGGACCACCCAGTCACCTCCAAGATCCCACCAGTCAGATCCATCACTCGAAGAGCATCTTCCACTCAAAACGAGTCCTTGGAAGAAACAATGAAGAGCTTGATCCACTAGTTGTCACCAGGCACACTCAATACAAGCTCAGCCAAATGCTACTCACCTATTCGGGAAATTTAAAACTTTGTGTTTTAATTAAGCTTTTCATTTTAACAACATCCTTCATTCTCCTGAGGTAGATCCTCATGGGGAAGAGTTGGGGGAGAGAGCTCCCCTCCTGCTGATCTGATGGAGATCACAGAGGTGACCAGTCTTGCCAGGCAGACAGTTTACTGTGCCTCCTCACAGCTCAGGTGACCTTGGTGCTGGCACTCCCTGCTCTCAGCCCCGTTGACTCCAGACATCTCTGCACCGCAGAGCTCATGCCACTCACCCTACTCCAGATGGCAGCTCAGCAGCCCTTTCACAGCGACACTACAAGGCTCATCCTATCCTTGCACATTCCAACATCCTCGTGTGCCATTTGCTCCGACTGCTGCCAGACACTCAGCTCTCTGCCTCCAGCTTTTTGCAACATTTTTCCTGCTTCAGTTGCAATGCGAATCATCTCTTTTCTAGCAAATGCTAAGTGTTTTCATGTTCCTGCCCAGCAGGATTCACTGCTTAATTGCAGCAAAGAGCCCATCAACGTCCCCAGAGTCTCTAGTGGAAAGAACAAGATGAAGCATCCCAAATTTGAAGGGATGACCAATTTCCTTCCCCTGATGCTCACCCAGCAGCTGAGCTTGTGAGGGGAGGAGATGGTACTCTGCACACAGGACTGCTTAATCTCCTATACACGTCCACATGCTGACTTCAAAACTCCAAATTCATTCCAGAAATGTTGTGCCTTCTCTTGGGCCATACAGGATGCATCGAACCCCTGCTGTGTTTTGGATAGCTTGTGTCTGCATGTACCAAAAAAAAAAAAAAATAGTATGGGAAAAGGAACAGAAGAAAAACAGACGTGGTAAGGACAGAAGGAAGAACATATTTGTTCTCGCTGCTGGTAAAAATCCAAACAATTTGATTTCACTTCAGTTACAGAAAAACAACTTTCCCAATCGTTGCTATTAAAAGGAGGATAGCATTTCGTTCTCTTGGAGTTGCACAAGCCGGTCTTCTGATAACATGACTGGACTCCATGAGATAATTCTTCAAGCAGATGAAGAAAGAAGCAATTTCAGGGTGCACAGAGGATTCTGCACCGGTATTTGCAAAAATCAAATCCAGCTGTGCTGGTATTGGGAAACTGACTTCTGTATTTCATCTCTTTCATTCCAGTCTCTGCATGACTGCTGCATTTGAGGTTGGTAAAGCCTGCACACGTTCTGCTGTTCCAGCACTTGTTCTTGCAGCTGGCATGCAAAGCACCAGCTTAGCAAGAGGATCAAAGCACTGCAGAATGTTAGAATAGTTATTTTAAAGCACCCCCAAAAGCTCCAGCTGAAGTTAATGACCTGCCTATTCCCACATACCTGCGACACAGGGACACGGATGAGAGAATATATCAGAAGGTTTTAACTCAGCATCATTATCCTCTAAGCTCACAATCCTGTCTGCTTTGCTTTTGGGCTTTCTTTGTGTACTTGGTAGATCCTGTCTCTGCTGTAAAGCGTGGGAAGCTGCAGTGCTGCAGCTTTTGAACTCCATGCAGGTTAAGTGCAAGGTCACAGCAGCCCGCTGATGGCAATGGGATTTGCACATAAAGCTATCGTGCAATTAAAACACAGTCACGGCACAAAGCAGCTTTGTGGGCTGCTCTGAAGCTCCTGTACAGCAGGAACAGGTCACCTGGCAGATCACCAGACTCAACCATCAAAATGAGTTTCTCTACCTCATGAAAGGGAATTAAGCAGCAGGTGTGGAGTCCTTCATTTTTAAGGAGTTAGGACGATTGATGATATTTTATGTGAATATGTTTTATTATGTTACATGTATAACCTACAGGACACTTAAAGAAAATGAACAGCACTTCCAGGCTGCAAGAGAAGGCACAGCTGCACACAAATCTGACTTCAGAGGCACTGGCATATGATGCTGCTTGATCCCGGGGAGCTCAAAACTGCTAAGAAAGCAGCAATAATGAAAGCCACCTGCTGAACCACTCCTCCGCCATCCGAAGAATGCTTTGATTCGATTGAACCAATGCCCAGGTGGCTGCTGCCCCTCATCAGCTCGTCTCCCTTGCTGGCTCCTGCCAGCACCAATGCTCTCCCCATCCACATGCCAATGATCTACAGCGGGAGTTCAGTGAGACTTGAAGCTTACAGTGTGCTGGTCAGCTGCAAAATGAGGCAACACCACTGCTGCCT
The DNA here is from genome assembly GCA_013399175.1 of Odontophorus gujanensis. Classification (NCBI taxonomy): domain Eukaryota; kingdom Metazoa; phylum Chordata; class Aves; order Galliformes; family Odontophoridae; genus Odontophorus; species Odontophorus gujanensis. Next base: position 135,279 of record VXAB01005926.1, on the reverse strand, counting down.
CACAGTGGGAATGCAGGAGAAATGTGACAGCTGACAATACAGCTCAGCTACAGCCCACATCTCTGTGCAGGGAGCAGGAGGTGTCCCAGCCCCATTGCCACAGCAACACACTGCAGGGCTGCCATGTGGAAGGAGTGCCAGTAGCTGATCCAACTGCATTCGCTTTTTGCACGACAGAGCAGAGTGGTCCAATTTATCTGGATAAAGCCTATCAGGCACACAGCTCCAACTCTGAATAGCCAGGAGATAAACCAGACCTGAGCCATGTGAACCTGACCAAGCAGGCGCTGCACCAGAGCTGCTTTATCGCAGGGCCCAACACAATGGCTAATAAAACCCCATGAGGTTACCACTGGCTCCTGCAGCAGCATCAAACCAGTAGGTGATGAATACTGAGTCAAACATGTCTTCTGCCCACAGCTACTCAGGAGGCTGGGATTCATCAGCCCTACTACACAAACTGTCAGTTTTTGAAGGATCTGTCAGCTCAGTAAGTAACTGTTATTCGCACAGGCCTTGCAGCCTGATGGAAACATCCCATCCTCTTCTATTACAGAAGAACCTCCTAGAAAACAAATTTCAAATGCTTTAGAGGACCATAAGCTTTCCCCAGGGACAGACCATGCTGAGCAGCAATGCTCCATCCCACATGGAGTCAGCAGCTCACCTCTTTGAGATAGGAGGAAAAGGAGGGTGCTCTAAAAGGTGGGCAGGGCATTGCTTGGAAAATGCAAACCACACCTATCAACCAGCTGTTCTGAGAGGCAGGCAGCCCACATCCTCTGCACCAGATGCTCACCTGCATGCAACCTCCCTGGCACAGAGGGAAGTTTCAGAGGGGCTCTGGCTGCCCTGCCACACAGGGGGTACTCCTGGGGCTTTGCAACTGCTGCCACTAATACCAGAAGAGCAGGAGATGCAAGAGGACTTCTTGAAATATAAAAAGGAAACTGCCCTCATCTCATATTCAAATATTAATGGGCCTTGCTTTAATAGCATCTGATAGCTTCCAATTGACAAAGACTAAATTTAGCCCAAGGAAGTCAGACCTCCTGATGTTAAAAGAGCTGCTGAAGTGTGCACATTCAGCAAGCCCTTCCGAGCAAGGGAACCACCATGCTTTCAGACAGTAAAACATGATCCCTCATGGCTCCAAAGCAAGCAGGCTGGAGCTGGCAGGCTACAATTCTCCACCATGTTTAATTTCGAAAATCACACTCTACATCTCATGAACCAGCACTGGTTTTGTTACAGTGAACACACACAAGCACTTGGAACTGTTGATCACCATTCTTCAAGGGTGCAGCTAACTGTGCTAGGGACCTCCACATGCTGCAATTTTGTTCCAAAACATCGTTTTTTTTTATTGAATGAAACCTTACCTGTTACCAGTCCTTGCTGATGCACCTCAGACCTATCTTCAGTGGCAAGTTTCTTCACAACACCTTGCAAGATTGGAGAATGAAGGTAAAGAGTTTTTGCTTGCTGTTAGAAAAAGAACCGACAGCTTAAAAGGAACGTGAGCGTTTGCACTGGGGACTGAAGCAGGGAACTTCTCAAACATGGGGTTGGGATCCAAAGAAGCAAGTTGCTTTTGGTGCAAGTGGATGTCAGTTTGGTATCATCAGGCATCTTGCATTAGCCCTCACTTATGCAGCCCCTTACTGCTGCAGCTCTCATGGGGAAAAGCGTTGCAGGCAGGGAGTTCCCCACGAAGCAGCAGGCACAGCAGCACACTCCTCCACGGTGCCTTGTTTACACCCATCTGCACAAGTCTTCCTGTAATGACCCCTGCCTAATTGCTGCTGAATGACAGCGTTGTGCAACCGGCACAAAAAGAATTTCTCTGCCGAGACTGGTACATACCAAGCATGCTGCAGGTCATGGGCAAAGCAAGAGCAATACAGGAGAGAAATGCACTCAATGTAGGCAATCCTGAAGAGCAACTTAGGACGCAGAACAGAGCAGCAGACAGCTACATCAAAAAATATACATGCAAATGTTGACTGGAACACGTAAAAGGCTCAGTTATTTATACCACCTTCATTTTTCTTGATCCCGCTTCCTGACAAGTAAACAGACTGCTTCACTCCTGCAAGTTGTGCAACAGAAAGAGGTCCAGAAGTAAACACACAGACTCGGCATTTCATTAGAGGTGAACTTGTTTACAGAGCAAGAATTGAAACAAAACGAAAGAACTCTTCCATGTTCTGTATGTACCAGCGCTTCCCTCCCTGACTCAGTATATTTCACTGTATATGCTGTGACTCATGTGCTGCGTGGGCTGGGAACAGCGGAGATGTTCTTGGTTTTCTGGGATTCTCCTGTGTATCTGATTCCTCTCCGATGCAACACCACAGAGCTGATTGTGCGTGATCCCCCCAGCCAACAGCACCCACCCAGCGGGGAGCAACGTGGCTGCCGTGTGAAAGCAGGAACACGTGCTGCTGCTGCACTGCCATGAGTCACACGTGCAAAGGTGGGACTGCGAGGGCGAGGGCACGGTGTGACTCATCTGCCAGCTGAGAGGGAACGCAGCTACTACCGCATCCAAGCAGTGTGTCTTCCGCACGCACAGCAGAAGCTGTCACTACGCAGGAACCCGGGTGGCAGAAGGAAGCTGGAAATAGGTGGTCCTCCATCCCACCACCCAAACGCAGGGCTCGTGGGGCAGGCAGCTCATGTCCCTAACCACTGCACAGTGCTACAGATGCTATGAAACCCAGTGAGGAAAACTCAGCATTGTACCTCTGCCGGTCACTGGTGGCATGCAGAACTTCCTGGCCTCAGTGAATTATTTAGTCGTGTAGAAGCAAGAGATCAAAAAGCGGTTTCCTGAGTGCTTGGAGATGTTTTTCAGCTATGATCACATCCTCAGAGGGAGGAACAGGGCTGAGAGCACTACTGGAATGTCATGCAGCAGCAGGCTCCCCACCCCCAAGGAAAGCTGGCTGCACAAACATACTGGGCTTTGGGGAAACAGTAGCTCAGACTTTGCACAGTGATACATCCATGCACATATCCTCAATGACACTGTCCCAACTTCTCAGCACAGCAAGGTTTTTAGGAGATAAATCTTGCTCTGCTCCAACCAGCAGAGCTGGACAGCAACAAAGCTTTTGGACAGTGCTTGCCCCAAGGGCTCACCCTTCAGTGTCCACTTTAGGTGAGCTGCACTGGAAACAAAAGCAGCAGGACCAGGAGATGCCTCAGCTCCATGGCTGTACATGAACACAGCAGAGCTCCAGGAGTCTCAGCAGCACATCAAGCGATGTGGAATGGTTTCAGACTGTGTCACCAGGAGAAATACAGAGGTTCTAGACTGCCCTATCTTTAATTCCATCTGAAGTAATGTCCAGTGTTGAAAAGGTGTCCTAAGACATCTCTATATCCACTGTATTAGCCCATCAGCTCACAGCAACTTAACCACAGCAGGAAACATAGTGTTTTAACTTTTCAAATGCAGCATGCATTTAAAGTGTTTTCTAGCAGTGATGAGATCAGGAGGGTTCCACCTTCCAACATGACAGGTTGAACAGTGTCACACACCCCCCATCACCATCCCAGATCATGATCAGAGCAGTCATTAAACAGGAGAGTCCAGTATCTCCACACCAAGCTGGCTGGGAATGCCAAAAGATGCAAAGGAGGAGCTGCTGCAGCTTGCTGTCATAATCCAAGCAATGGGACAGGCAGAGATAAAAACACGGTCACATTCTCCTACTGTATACCCACACTACACAGGGGAAAGAGTAGCTTGAGCAAAAGGTTGAAGACTGAAGAAGACTGGGAAATACAAGAACTATTTTGTTAATAAAAGGGAGTTTCCAGTAAAAATTTTGAAGAAGTTAATCTCCTTGGGAAGTCTGCAGGAGTTTAACCTGAAGAATAGGTACAATTCACCTGAAATAAAAAGACTGAAAAGAATCCTGGAATGCTGTGGAGTGAGCAGAGGGCAGCTGAAGTTTTGCCCAGAGAACTGTGGATGCCCCATCCCTGGAAGTGCCCAAGGCCATGACAGGGGCCCTGCACAGTCTGAGCTGGTGGGAGGCAGCCAGCCCAGCCCAGGGCAGTGCTGGGGGGCTTTAAGGTCCCTTCCAGACCAACCCATTCCATGATTCTACAATATGATTCTTTTACACCTCTTGGTAAACACTGGGAACTGCAACCATCTTAAGGAGCTTGGAGCTGGGGCTATAGTGAAAGTAGCCCCACTTTGCTCTGCTAATACCAGCTTTTTCCACCCCAGTACTTACAGGGAAACAGGCACTAACATCAGCCTGCAAGGATGAAGCTCCTCTGTGCATCATCTTACAAATAATATGGCCTGATGATTCTAATTTTCTGTGAATGGTAAGAAGCCAGACCTTTACTCCATACATTCAGGGACAAAATTTACAAGTGCCCGATCCCTACAGACATACCAGAAGCCACAGGAGATACAGCAGAACCCCACCCAGTCAGGTCAGAGGGTGAGCTCACCTTGTCCCCAAGGTATGGAAGCAGCAGTCCTCACTGGCTGTGCCAAAGCTGGGTTTTGGGAATCCCCATCACACCTGGATGTATGTGGATAGCTGTACCACTCATTTTAACTCACAGGTAGCTGCTATCCAGCAAGAAAAAGAATCAGGGCTGACACAGGCATCCTTGGTACCAGAAGGAGAGATGCTGCAGGCAGCCCCTACCAGAGGTTGGGCAGCAGGGTACCCATGCACACTCATCTGCACTGTACAACAAAGAACCACTCTGAAACAGTCACAGTACAGTTACTTGCAGGGCTGATGGCAGAGTAACCAACAAGTTTGCACAGAAACCGTTATAACAGTAACAGCCAAGACAGGTCAGCAAACAGATTATAACTTACACTACCAAAAACTGAAATGAATTCCCGTCCTTTCCTGAGCCACCATATGGACTGACCATCCGGACCTGGACTTCACACCTGCGAGTTTTTTGTTGGCTTGCTCAATGTTTTCCCCTTGTTTCACTGCCAACATTAAGGTATAGCAGTCACATACTATTTTAAGCTATTAAATATTTAATTCCACAGTGAGACAGAAGAAACCAGCAGATGGTTGCTGTGCAGCCGGTCCTTGCCTTTCCATTCAGGGGCAGAAAAGTTAACAGAATAAGCAGGAAAAACACATTTTTATTTCCAGCAGCTGCCATGTAAACCCCAGTGCTTTGCCAGAGGGTAGAAAAGGAGCTCAGGTCAAACAGCTCTTGGGCAATGGCTACTTTATAGCATCCCCACTGGGAAATCACCTTGTGAACACATCTAATTACATACTGGAGATGAACTATATCATCACAGACTCTACAAGAATGTTCCAACTTAATCCATGGTAAGCTGGTCCCTTTCAACCAAACTTCTATGATTTAGCAATAATACACCTCAGAGGAGTTGAAGTTTTTGAAGCAATGACCTTAACAGGGAGCATAGCATCAGCAGCATCACTGAGATCAATATCAACTATTTCACCGAAGTCAGCACACACGCAGCATCAGTTTGTTTTTGCAGGCAATCTTCCCCTAGTTCTCAGCTTGATGCGCAGACATCAAGTGAAGACTCCATGATCCTGGCAGTCTGGCTCCACCAAAATTTATTTTGTTAAGCTTCCAGTTTTCATGGAGACCAGAGATGCAGCTCACATCCTCTACCCTACGCTCCTGTGGCCTACTTGCTCTTGTTTCAGCAAAACACAAGAGCTTCTAATGGCATCCAACAGGTTACTGAAGCAGAGTTAGTGATGCCCATGGGACCACACAGAGCTAGAAAGAGAAGTCACATCTTTCATGAGGCCTCCTATCAGACTCATGACAATAATAACAGAACTTGAGATGTCAGTTGACCCTCTGTGGAATGATGAGAAAGAGAGATCTTAAAGGCAAGATTTCCACATCTGATGCCAGCATACTCAAATACTTCCACCAGCATGCAGAGGACCAGGCAAGGCAGAAGTCTGGCTGAATACTGTAGGATGACAGGTTTAAATTTATTTCAAGCAGGAAAAAACAAGGGTAAAAAAAACCCACCACCTTCATCTAACCACAGTAAAACCATTGGTTTTTATATTTCTCAGTAATACTCTTAAAGAGGTAGAAAGCTGTGAAGAGTAGAAAAAGCACATTGGGATTTGTGCACTGGTAAAGAGAGACATTCACTGGGGTATCACAGAGAGCCAAGCATCACTAAAACTCAACCAGGGAAGGAAAGGAGGAGTTCAGTGTCTCACTGTATGAACCTACATTTGACTTATTCACTTACAAAGGCTACAGCAGAAATGCACTAAGTTTCACAAGCACAGGGATCTGGAAATTAGGTGGTGATGACATTAACCTACTAGCTTTGTGTGCAACAGGATACAAATACAACAATACAAAGTACAGAGACAAGAGGGCCCTACTTCAGTGGATACGTTCTGTTTAAAAACAACCAACCACCACCACTTTAGTATTTCTGCAGTGATAACTCAAGTTGTTCCTAATACCAGAATTTGCATGCTATAAGAAAGAAAAAAAGTTGTTAAGTACAATAGCATTCTAGCCACCAGAGGAAACTAATTAGAAGAATTAACTGGAACAAGCAAAATAAAGCTGTGTGAGGACTGCTCAGATCCCACGTAGATATCAGAGCAGATATTTCACTCTGTTCAACTCAGTTATTCTGTTGGCATTTGGTGATATGAGAACATGTCCTCTGCAAAAGGAAGGTGTGCCCATCCAGGCAAAAATGGTGCAAAAAAAAATCAGGAGTGTAAGAAAAACAACTGTCCTCACTGACATAATAATCATTTTACTAATAAGAGTTTCTAGGTCTGAATGATTGCCCAATTATTATTGTTTTATTCTGACCGAAACTTTTCCAAAGCTTGTGTGGGAATAAAATAATTTGCCCAAATCCCATGGAATCACAGGAGTTGGAAGAGACCTCGCAAGATCACTGAGTCCAACCCCCTGCTAAAGTAGCTTCCTATAGCAGGTCATTCAGGTCAGTATCCAGATGGGTCTTGAGTATCTCCATAGAAACTCCAGCACCTCTCTGAGCAGCCTGTTCCAGTGCTCTGTCACCCGTACCAAAAAATAAGTTGTTCTGCATATTTGCACAGAACTCCCTGTGTTCAAGTTTTAGGCCATTGCTCCTTGTCCTATTGCTACTCACATCCGAGAAAAGCCAGGCCTCACCCATTTGCCTCCCACCTTCCTTCAGATATTTATGAACATTGATCAGATCCCCTTTGGTCTTCTTTCCCCCATGCTGAACATACCCAGCTCACTCAGCCTTTCCTCACACAGGAGGTGCTCCAGGCCCTTCATCATCAGGAAATCAGGTACTTCACATCAGAGATACACAACAAATGTCCGTAATGTTTGATTGTATAAAGAAATCACAAACTTCCTACACACTTAAGGCAGGTTTACTTACCTGCACTTCCAAGTTGTTTGTAAAATCTGTATTCTAAATGGAGTTGTGGTGCACGTGATTTTATTGGTTCCTAGAAGAGAAAAAAATGCCACCTGAAATCTTTTCACTGAAAAAATTACGTAAAGTTTTGAGACCATAAGGACTGCTTCACATTTCAAGATGAAACACCTTAGGAGAAGTCTAACAATAGACTTCATCATTAGACGTCATTTAAATAAATAGAGAACAGAAAGTAAAAAAGAAAGACTTGTAATACACACTCTGGAGGAACTTCACTGGAAGAGAAGTAACTTCCTCGTTAAAGAGAAACGAAAAACAGAGCTCATTCATGGAAGTGAAATTCAAGACTTATGCAACAAAGCTGCTGATCCCTGCAGGATGATACTGAGCAGGCAGGACAGCAGGAAGAAAGCCATGGCTGAGAAAGGTTAAGTCACAAGTTCAGCCTGCAGACTTGTGTTTGCCCACAGTGCTGCACTGGTCCCCAGCCTGTATTTCTGTAGAACGTTGAGTCATACACCATGCCTGGAGTCAGACCGCAGTTGCATAAATGTATAATGTAGCAGCAAACTCAGCAGAGGTCTGATAGAAACACAGGAGCAAGGCTCCTGCTTCACTAGCAGGTGCCATTCAAACATTTTAAAGCACTCAAGAACGTTCTATTTTTACACACAGGATAAAAAATGGATAAGCCTGCAATGCACCCAAAACAGTACTTTCTCAACTGCCTCTTCACGCACAAAACTTAATGGCTACGATCTATAATGCATTAACGTGCACAATTACAGAGCTTCTAAAAATAAGTGCTTAACACAGGGAGGATTATGAAACTTGAGTAACTACATTTTCCATAAAACTGCACCTGGGGTGGCCAGTAATGAGGACCATCTCCTGCCTAGACAATGAAGTTAATACCAGCCTCAATTTATGTTGTTGTTTTCTTCTGCATCAGAAGATAAATGCTATATGCTCAAACTATGTAAAATTCATCTAATGACACCAGAACTACTCTGAAATTCAAACACTTGCTGAAAAGCCCTAAAGAACTGTTTCACATCAGCTCCACTGAGTTACAGTAAAAGCATCCAGAGGATGTTCAACAGAATCAAGAGCTTGTGCTGGCACCTTCAGCATGCTCCATTGGCTCTTCAGCCTGCACAGGAGACGTAAAGCTTCAGCAGTTCCCTGTCTTCTTCCCACTGTAAGATTAATGCCCACATTTATTATAAATTCTACTTTAAACAGATCTTCTAACACCAAAGAACCATTTTCGTACAGGAACTCAGGCAAGAGGCCTTTCAGCCAAGCTGTTCAACACTTGTCAAGTTATCCCCTTTGTAGCCAGCAAGGGGAACAACACTCCTGTTTGCTTCTTGGCTTTGCCATTTACAAGGTTCAGGAGTGCAATACAGCTAATTATTAAAACAAAAAAACAACAAAAAAAAAACACTTCAAAAATCCTCACTGAAGGCTAACACAAAGAAACACAAGGCCCATTGGCTATACAAGCCACAATTAAATGAAGGTAACTGCCAACACTGGTTTGAGAGAGAGACTTCAGAGACCTTCACAGCAAAGCGATTTAGGGCAACAGGAATTCAAGTCAATTCAGTGAATAGTTCATTTATTCCAACGGGCAGAGGACATGAGGCTGCTTGTGACAAGCTGGGCAAGACATGCCCGAGCCTCTCTTCATCAGGAGAAGCTCTGGACACTTGCCCGCTGTGGCAGCTTCCATGCAGATCGCAGCAGAGCAGATGGTTATCCTGCAGGCCAAGGGCTTAAGGGTGCTGGCAGATGTTGCATTTGTGCTGAAAAGCAGAGAATTGCTGCTGCCTAGCATACAAAATCCACAGCTCAAACTGACAGGCAGCAGCAGCAGCTTGGTAGAAACTCCTGCCACATGCAAGTCAGCATTAAAAGCCCTCAATATGTTAAGCCAGCAAACACAGCTAATGCATGGTATGTCAGCTCCAAGACTTCCAGCTGACCAGGAGCTGCGTGAGGGGGACCCCATGATATCAGAGGACTGGCAGCATTTCCCACACCCTGAGATGCAGCACACCTCAGAAATCCTCACCCTAGAGACAAACCAACAGAGGTTAGCACAGAATGCCACAGCATTTTCTGATCAACTCTTTGCCACCCATCACATAATTCCCTAATTTGCCCTCCATTCAACTTCAACAGGAGGAAAAATATGCTGAGACAGCAGAGCTGCAGTTGCAAGCGAATCTCAAACAGCTAAAAGGATTGGGAGTTTTGAGTTGGTCCTGTGACAAAGACAGAAGTAGGAAACACAGTCTGCAGATTAATTGAAGGATAAAGAACAACTGGCTAAATTTCCAAAGATTTAACAAAAAAGTTAAAAATAAGAGGAAAAATGCAGGTATTGACTAGGGAAAAAAGCAAAACTATTTACAACAGGTCTTAATCTCAATCTTTCCTGGCCTTTTGTCCCCCCAAAAAATTACATGGCTTAATCTGTCTTGGTAAAGGCTATATAATTTAGAAAAACATTTGAAAAGCTGGAAGATTTTTGTTCAAGCCTCAGAAAGGCACACAGGCAGCAGCACTAAGTCAATTTGTTCATTAATTCCTTGCATCGCATTATCTGGAGCTGAAGTAGGTCTGCTTCAAAGCTCTGTCTGTTGAAAGAAGCACTTCTTCCCTTTGTATCTTTGAAAGCAAAAATCAAATTAGAAGCATTATCGATTCAATGACACAGCCAGTCTGCTCACACAAGTGCATTTTCTGTAGTCAAATCTGCCAACAGAGCAAGCTACACAGAAAACACCAGTCCTTCTTCCTGATGTAATCTATCTCCAAACACATCCCACAAACATTTAGTTATTTCAGGGAATATATCATGATATTTACCAACATGCTTCAAAACAAGTCCTTCCTGCAATGCATTAATTATTTTTCCATCTACTCTGAATCATATAAAGAGAACACCAGAGATCTAAGATCTGTAGCATCTGATCATGAATCAGAATTAATGCACCAAGTCCATTCTTGATCTCCTGTAATGTGAATGACTCCTGTCATTTTGCCAGATGTGGGTTGGGAAAACAGGCACACTCACTGCTCATGTCTTATCAGTGTTACAACTTCAGATTCTAGGGTTTGAATCTGTGATTAAAGAGCACAGAGATGTGAAAAGAACACTGGATATTTTCAGCAAAACCCCAAGAAACTAATGAATGTTTTAGTTTACAGACAGAAAAAGTTAAGGCACAGACTCCTGGGGTATGATTTTAGAAATCTGGCAGAGTTAGAGAGCCTCCCCATCCCCAGGACTCCTGCTGCAGGGGTCGTGGCTGTATATCCTCAGATGTTTGAGCCTGGGAAAGGAAAGCTTGACCTTTAACTGGACTGGAGCTTGATTTGCTTGTTGTTCCCACAAGGACACAACCTGGAGAATCAACATGAGTCCTGAGCAGAATGGCTCAGCCTGGGGGACTTGGAAAACGGGCATGTCCTCCACCAGTAGCACCAGTGCCATCACCTTGGGGAGGAAGCTTCAGACAGACCCAAAAAAAAACCCAACATAGCATGAGAAGGGCTGGGTGCTGTCCTTGTTCAGAGCTCTGCAAGAACTTTTATCTCTGTTTATGTCTGCTCATCTGGCTAGGATTGAGAGCACCAAGTGGGGAAGCTGCTTTTCCCTCTCAGTTTCAAGCACTAGGTACAATAGACTTCAGAACACCCGAAGCTTCCACTTACCAGTTTGATCGCTACATATTCATTGGTGTAGAGATTTTTGCCTGTGAAGAAAAAAAAATAAAATCTTTTAGCTGTACATTCAACACTCCCAGCTAGGGAGACAACAGTGAGCAGTGCCACTGACTGCAGAGATCTGGCTTATCTAATTACCCTCTCAAATTCAAATTCATGCCTCCAACACAGCATGAGTCTCAAAACAAGGGCAGCCAAGTGCTGCCTTTTATTCAGCAAAAGGTAACAGCGTTTTATGGCAGCACTTCTGTCCAGTGCATTCAAGCAGATATCCCAGGCACATTTATCCTTTGCATTATGCTTAAAAAAAAAAAAAAAAAAA